>VWZK01017125.1:97182-123159 GCA_013396935.1 Baryphthengus martii | reverse complement strand
TTTTTTTTTTTTTTTTTTTTTTTTTTTTTTTTTTTCAGAGCAGCTGCTAGTCCATCCATTTCTGTCTCACAGCTCCTGCCATTCCAGGGCAAATTGTTGGGCCGTTGGGTATCATTTGCTGCCTCTCACAGTGACCAACAACTCAGAAAAATAAAAAAAATTAAAAAAAAAAAAAAAAAAGAGGCAACTTTCCAATCTGGTAATGCACCTGACTGCTTGAATAATGGCTTCTGGTTTCCTAATCAGCTCTGCCATGCTAATGCTCCGCTCTAATCCCAGAGTTTACAAGCTGATGTCGTTTTCATTGTCCAACAGCTCGTGTATCTTTTTGCGTGACCAAGTCCTTCAGCGCAGGGTTGGTTGCAATCCCCATAAAGCCTCTTTCGTTTTTTTTAAAGCAAAGCGCTCCTCGGGTCTCTTCGCCATTTGATTCTGCACCTCTGCTGCACGAGGGCGTGCAGGTTACTGCCCATCAGTTTCTGGAGCCAAAGAGAAACAAAAATGTGTCAGCAGCTCTGAGTGATGGTAAACAAATCTGGTCCCAAAGCAAAACTAAATGACTGGACTTTGCTCCCGGCTTAGGCTGCCAGACTCTGGATTCATTTACCTTCCAGACATGCTGGACGCTGTCTGCTGAGAAGGCTTCTGGGAAGCAAGCAGGTGTGTTGAGATGTATTTCCTAGAGGATCTGCGAATGGATAGGAACTGTTTGTCATCACACCAAGGCGTTAGTTGCAGTAGGACCTCACTGAAGCATTCCACCGGCAAACATCAACCCCTCAAAGGGCTGATAGTCTGACCAGACAAGGTGAAGTATAAGAGAGAAACACGACATCTCAAGTGAAGACCCCGGGAAAAGAGGAGTGTTGGTGCCTGGGCTAGTGTTGGGGTTGTCCAGGCCACTGTCAACGGAAGCACTTGGTGCACAGCACCCAGAGCCTGGGCACACTTTCCTTTTTTCGTGTGGCACAAACATCCTCCCACCTTCGGGCTGCACGGACCCCACCGGTCGATCCGCTCCTCCATCTCTCTTGCGGAGGTGGCAAGTCTTGGGAGTACCCACAGTGGTAAGCGGGCCGGAGGTGGTCTGTGAGGTGACATCATGGAGGAGGCATCTCCCAACAGCATGTTCTCAGAACACTAGTGATCCTGGAGCTGGATGTGAGGACTGGATAACATCACTGGAATTCTAAACGGGACACACAGCTCTGAGACAGCGTTTCTACGGCCTCTGGCAAAAGCTGGCCGGTGTCAGGAAGAGAAGGACACTGCGAAAGGAAGGATCAGACAGATAGGAAGCCAGAAAGGAGCAGTGAGCTGAGCTCCTCTGGAGGCTGCTGTTCCTCAGGCTGACGGATGGGCCTCAGTTAATGCAAAGGTGATATTGATCCTTTGCTGTTTGGTTACAATGTGTGATGGAGCTGCCCTCTGCCCTGTAGATGTGTTGTAGCACCTCTTCTCCTTCTCCCAATCCTCATCAAACTACTTTAATGACTCTTTTATTGACAACGCCGAGTCTTAATGAGGAGGACTGCCGCACACTTCATTAAGGCTGCAGAGGGGACACTTCCCATAAACAGCTAGGACCGAGGGCTGCCATCAAGGCTGAGGGAGAAGGATGGAGTTGAGGGAGGATCCATAGTTCTCTAGAGGAGGGAGAGCTTCCTGTCTGCTCCTGAGAGACAATAAAGATTCAGGGCAAAAGCCCCACACGGTCTGAGAAGCGGTGGATTGAGGAAGGAGAATTCAGCCTCAGAGAGGAGCCTTGGTGGCCACAAAGAATATGACACAAGAACTCCTTGGATATTCGGTTCCGGGTGAAGAGGAGAGATGGAAAAATATCAAGTGGCCAATGGCTAAATTTAGCCTTGATTTTGTAAGTCAGTATAATAAAAACACAACGTGTCTCCAGAGCTGTGGAAGGAGATGATGGCAGCGTGTGTCCAACGCCCGTGAGCGGGAGCATGGACACTGATGTAGGGCCAAAGCAGCATCACATCCTTGGCTCAGCTGCACCAAGAGCCAGGCCGCCACGGCCCAGCTCAAAGCCAAACGGCCCTGACATTTCAGGTGCTTTTCAGCGACGTTTCGGGTTAAAACCGGACCAGCCATTCCATGAAGTTTTCTTCATTCTGGAAAAGAATCTAAAAGCAGCACAAAAGACAGATTTGGACTCGAGGGTCTGGATTCAGACGAGACTCCGCTGCGATGGTCTAATGTAGCCCTGCTTCAGCATTAACATCCATAAATCTCCATCCATCACACGGTTCTATTTCAATTATTGAGCCAATTTCCAGACACTTTTATGATGTATTGTTTGATTTTATTAACTGGAGTGAAGGTTTAAACTCACTGAATTCCCATAGTAATCTTGCCCTGTAACCCTACCCACCTTATCAAATCTGGCTTAATGAAATGCAGGCATCTGTCTTAATGGCTTTCAAACTACGCTGTGTAGACTGACCCAGATGTTAGTTCATAAATAGGAATATTTGGAGGTGTTAAACAGGGTGGCTGGAGACAGAGGTAGGTCCCCGAAGTGATCTTTTCTCTTATGAAGAAATCAGCGATATGGGAGAAATTACTATAAATCTTCATGAAGAAAAATGAGAGTCAGAGGCCCGGGGAATGGAAGCTCAGCACTGCCAGCAGCCCGGTCAAAAACAATTTCATGAAGAAAGTGATTCTTTTGGTAGGAATCTAAAAATCCAACTCGTTTGACTTAAGACCCAAATATTCATCTGGAGTATTTTGCCGGGGGGCTGTGGACGTTCTGTTGAGTTTGGGTGTTTCAGGCTGTATCAGGAGGATCCTCGGTCAGGCTGACTTCTCGGTGGTGCTTGACCTGTCTTGGCCAAGCGAGTGTGTCCTCGGGGGCCACGGCACGTCCTGGAGCAACAGCGAAGGGGTGGAAAGGGAAGCGCAGGGCCGGTGTGAACGATTCCGTGGAGTACTGGGATTATGCCCAATGCAATAATATTTACAAGCTGAAACACATTCCATTCCAGGTGATTAAGGGTATTTCATTACTGAAGAAGGAAACGAAAATCTTGAAAGGACAAACATTTTTCTTGGGGAAAAATAAATAAATAAATAAACAAACAACTCATTCTTTTTGGCATTTAAAAACCAGCAAAAAGAAATCCATCCAGTCTCGGAATCAGCCCTGCAATGTGATGGACACAACAGCAGGGGCTGGCTGCGAGCGTTCCTTCCCTGCCTCGCTGTTCTTTCCGAGCTGTGATGGCGAATAAGCCGGGAGTTTTGTCCCCCAAGGGTTGGTTTTTTTTTACTGCCACTCTGCACCATCTCAGCTCTTCAGCTTCTCCTTCCCCACAGCTGCTCGTGTTCCGTGCTCAGGAGAAAGGAAGAAGGAAAAACTGACAAGGCTGCCTGACAATCTGGTATTTAGTGTGACAGTTAAACTTAATGACATGGGAGGCGTGTTAGGCTGTATTACAAGCCCATTATCTGCGAGCTCGGATACTGGATGCATTACATTATTAATTAAACACAGAAATGACGACCGTTAGTCGGCGATCTTATCTGCTGAAAGAACTGGAAGGCAGAAGTATTCCCTAAATTCACCAGCTTATTGTTTCGGTCCTGTCATTTTGTAAAACAGTTACCCTTCCGTTTCATGCTTGTCAAGCAATCAATGAATGTTTGTAAACTGCTTTGAGATCTTCCAGTGAATGATGCCGCCGTTTAGAAATGCAAAATGTTCCTACAGTTCATTCATTATGAAATTAAAGGAATAAAACTCGCAGATGCAAAAGAATTCGCCTCGGAAAATACCCCAAACGTTTGTGCAGCTGTTATTATGTTGCCCCCTTCTGCCAGATGCTTTAAACACTCTTAGGCGAGGGATGAATTCACACATCGCCCGAGCTGCTCTCCAGGTGAAGCCCTGGAGAGATGACTGAGCTAACGGCACTAACGCCGGACTCTTACGCTCTTCGGGTGATTTCGGAACATTTCCGGTGCAAAACTACAATCCCCGTTTCGTGAAAGAGGAAACCCAGGCGAAAGGAAAGGGGATGTTTTGCCTAAAGAACACCTCGAGCACTGAACAAACGAGGAGCGGAGCTCGTGTCCCCTGCGTTTCCGCCCAGTGCCCTTCCCCCTGGCTCAATTCCAAAGTTTCAGCCGGAATCCGCTTCTAGGAAGTCCCACTGCAATGGGTATCGTGCGAGGGTGCAATTCTGCAAAGCGCTGGGCGCTCTGGCCTGCTTCCAGTGAAGCACTTAAGCACGTGATTAACTCGAAGCTTATGAATTGTCTAATTGCAAGCAACGGAAATGGCGCTTTAAAAAGAAAATAGCACCGTTTTCCTGGTTAGTGATTCCCTCCTCAGGAAAAGGCAGACAGCAAAGCACCGGCGCTAGGAGCCGGGTCACACCGGGCTCTGCCCGTCGGCAGCGGAGAGACAGAGGGTGCCACTTTCACAGCCCTGCTCCGCCGATAATCTGAGCCTTCCTCTGGAGCTGCTCCGTTCTTCTGCCGGCTGCAGAGGAAAACAGCAAGCACTGGATGTTCCAGCAGGCACAGCACAAGCACTCCGGGTGTGAGTGTTGAACTGGGCTTCTCAGACAAGGACTCAGACCTACAACGGGCTCACCAGCAAGCTGTGCTCAGAACTTGCTGCCATCCCGAACGTGGGTGGTCTCCTGTGTTCCTGGGTAAGGAGCACGTTTCTGCCATTCTTACCCACAACCCTTAGCATTTGTTGCCTGCTCTGGTAAAGAGCCGTGTGGAGCTGTGGTTCCAGCTGTGAAGTCCTGCAGACCTGCCCTGCTTCCCGCTGAATATTCTTGGGCGAAATGGCACAGCAGATCTCCACAAAGTTTCCCATGGCAGAGCACGGCAACCAGGCCGCAGCAGCACCAGCCTCTGCTGCAGCAGGACGACCTTGATGGACATTACAACTCCCTGTCTGGATCCCGTGATTTGGTTGAAGTCCGTAGAAGAGCTTGGAGTCAAACGTGGATCTCTTCAACACAGCTTCGGTGCTCCGCTCCTACAGCGGGGCTTCCTCTCTTCCATCCCCTTAGCACTTCCGAACGGATCCAAGCAGGCAGGGTGCCTCTGCTTCAGCTTGGAAAGGGATGGTGGTATCTTGTGTGAAAGGTTTGGCCTTTCTTTTAAGTCCCTGGTCATATAAACAACGGTGTGTGTGCCTTTTGGAGTGGTTATTCACACCGGGGAGCTTCAGCCAGCTAAGTGCCCGATTATCCCACTAAGTCTGAAAATCTCTTTCCCTTCTCTACTTTTCTCTTATCTCCTCTGCTGTAATTATCCGCTGCTTTGTGTCACACTTCCCTAAACTCCTGCAACCCTCTAGTTTTAACCTCCACTCTCTGCTTCTCGGCTTCTACCCCAGAGCAAAGGGAGATTATTCAAGGTGAAAGAGAGGGCAGTGGAGAGAAGCACCCTTCGTGGTGGGGATGTCTGTGGGGCTGCTGGGCTGTCCCATTCTCCCCCACTCTGCATTTGCATGGCTTTGGGGGATGCACATACTAAAGGCTATGGAGATGTAATCCACCAGGATTACAAGGGTTTACAATTTCAAATCAAAGCATTACAAAGGTCAGCTACCCAACCCAGAGCAAGCTGATCTGGGATTCCAGCTGATGCCTTTTCTTTCTCACCTCCTCCTGAACCAACTGATCTCTTAGTCATGGCTCTGCATCCTCTGTCTGCTGCACTCACAGTAATCACTCTTGTGGTGCCTAAACAATGGATCTCTTACATTGAGCCGGGCTCCAGGGGCTCCTGAGCTGGTATGCAAACTCTGATTCTTTGTACCATGATAGCTTTGTTGAGTCCTTTCATCCTGCAGATTTCTGCTGGGGTAGGCAAGAGGGGCTAAGAGATGCCCCAGAGAGCTTCCAGTCGATGCCTAAGGCAGGACACAAGAGAAGGAAACAAAGAAGTAGGACCTTAAGGGGTGCAGGGATGACAGTCTAGAGGAAATTTAGCTGGATACACTGGTCCCCGGCCTGTCCAGCTCCCTGGAAGCATCCCTGACTCCTCACACTGCGCGGTATCCCTTGTGTATCATACTCTGTTTCTTGCTTCTGGCTCTTGAGTCCATTCCCCTTGTTCCAGCTCTCCTGGCCACAGTTTACACTTTGTCACACTCTTCTGGTTGGGTAAATCTGTGGCTCTCCTTTGTGCCGGTCCAATCATAATCATGGTGGTTCTTTTTTTTTTTTCCCATCTATGTTAAAATGTACATCTGCAGTTCTGGCTCCCTGCTGTCTGTGGAGGGAGCCTGGGTAACTACTGCAAACTGACTGTGCAGAAACTAATGCTCAGGGGAAGGAAGCTCATTTGAACCGATCCACCTGAGATCACCTAGAGAATCATGGAAGACTCTAGAACTGAACCAAGCTCCTCTCAGCTCCCAACAAATACTTTAGCCACAAACTTCCCGTTCTGTGGGGCGCTGCCCTGGTTCCCAGCCACCTGCCCTTATCACCACAAGTGCTTTTCTCCTGTAGTTTATCTCCTTTCATCCCGCCTCCATCAGCAAGTCCCCAGCTCCCAGCTCTCCTCTGTCTTCCACCAAACGATCAGAGAATCACGTCTGCGAGGAGAGCAGCGAGAGAGCAGCGCCGGGGTCCCGTGTCAGTTTTATTTACCTTCATTGCACTGCCTTCCATTGCTTAACAGAATAGTTTTATAGCAGAGAAAATTGGAAGCTAAGTAGTTGCCTGTCAGGTAGTGTCTGTCGCCTGCGTGAGAAGCTGACATCGTAGTCAGCTCCACTGTCAGCCGGCTCCGTGCTGAGCATCAAGTCCTGGCCCCAGAGTCCTCCTGCTCGTGCTCTTTCACCGGGCTGGTGGTTGTACCGGAGCCACCGGGGACTCCCCTCGCACAGCAGCACGTTGCCGTTTCCACTTTCACCCGTGGGCACCGCACATGCGGAAAATTAGCTAACGAGGGGATGGAACCAGACGAGCTCTGGTTTCTCAAACAGTCAGCAAGCAAGGACCCCACTCATCTCCAGAGCAACACCCCTGATTGCAGGGAATGTCATAGAATTATACCAAGCGTACAGTCAGTTCCAAATATACAAAAGAAAGAGACGTAGGAGGAAATTAAAAGATCGTTTCACATCAAGGCAGACTAGGAGTAAGAACATGTTTGGCACAGGAGAGACACGGGCTGGATGCAAAGTCTGTTTTGGAAGGGGGAGTGGAAGGAGAACCTGTTTTCACGGATCCAGAAAAGTGTCGTGTTTCATAACGAGTTTAATACACAAATTCCCTTCCCGATGCAGGAGAACTGCTCGATAAAGATGAGTGAATTCTCTTTCTCCCCCCACCTCTTTCCTTTTCTCTTCTTCTTCTCCTCTTCTTTTCTGCTTTTCTTTCTCTACCACCTTCTGAGCGGCTCCTGGAATTGCCAGTCAAGATTACAAGGTGTCAAAGGGAGTGAAATGAATTTTGCCACTCGGCTGCTCGTAAACTTGGTGCCCTGGCTTTCGATATTACGGCGCCGTAGCCTCTACCTTTAAATATCAGCCACCCACAGAAACAACCTGACTGTACATCGGCAGCAGGAGAGGTTTCCATGGTGACAGGATGCAGGTCACAACCTCTGTAAATGTAATCAGAGCACTGGGACTGGTGTGTGGAGACAGGTTTAATTTCTCCGTTAGTGGGAGCTCTGTGGTCCAACATGTACATAAGCTGCTCGCACTGACAGACAACCTGTTATCTTCAGGATGGAGCTGCCTCTCGCCAGGCCTCTCGTGCAGCTGCCATCTCACCTTCATTTTTAAGCACCGACAGAGCAATTCCACCTGGAATCCAGCACAGCTCAACCTTCACTGCTCTTGGCTTTGCAAAAGCCCGTTCGTATCATTCCAGCTGCCCGTTGCCCTTTCTTTTTTTCTCCTCCCTATCCCACACCGGCTGCCTGTGCAGGTGGAAGGTTGAAGGTGTAGCTTAGTCCTCTCTGCTCCACATCCATCAGGTCTCTCATTCCTCCTCCGTCAGGATACGCGAGCATTGTGTCGTAACGTGCCTGTCCCCACAGCGCCGCGGTGCCAAGTGCAATCCAGCAGAACAGGGCGTCCCTGCGAGCTGGGCAACTCCGCAGCCGGCCACGGGCGTTTCTTCTGAAATGTGCTGCAGAGGAGCTCCCTGGGAATGTACCCAGGGGCTTTTCTACTGAAGATTTACCAGAAAGACGTGTGCTGAGTGTTTATAGGGTCTGCGTTCTGGTTACATGCTGTAAGACACAGAATTTCTGGCTATTTATGGCACATGCGGAAGCTGGATATTTGCTGACTGTGCCAAATGTCGACTGTTTCCAGTAGTTCTCAGCTTTATGCTTTTCCTTATCCTTCTTTTTCTAGCTATAGGTCTGTCTCACATTGCAAGCCTCCATTTATCTGCTTCTAAGATGCGTAAGAACTGAAGAGTTCCCATCTTCAAAGATGAAAGCAGCCGCACGTGCCAAACTGTTTTACCGATGCACAGTGTTTAACAAGCTGTAATTACTGGCTTCTCCCCTCTCATGAAGTTAAGCCAAGAATATTTTAAGCCCAGGCTTGTAATAGTACCAGAGATCTCCATTTTCTGAGTCAACAGTTTGCACAGATGACTTTGGAAGTCAAATAGCAATTACTGCTTTCTCTCCTGTGTATTTCTTGTGCATTTGCAGCGAGGAGAAGTTAAAAGCTTCTCTCTGGTAGGAGCCACGTGCGTTCAGGGGCAGTCCCTGCACACGATCAGATCCACAGAGCAGCACAACGGTTTGTCTGACAGATCCTGGGAACGAAGAGTTAAAGGACTTGTTCATTCTGAGTTCACCCGGAAAATGCCGTTCCGCTGTAGCTTTGTAGCCGTTCATTTCAGATTCACTTTCCCAAGCGGTCAAACCCGTGTTTGACTGGGCAGTTAATGTGGTGTGCAGAGATTCCTTGAAACTACGCTTTTGACTCTTGGGCTGAGAGAATGCTCTGAGAGAATGCTCTGAGAGAATGCTCTGAGAGCACTCGAGATTTTCAGCCCGTGAGCCGGTGTCCTAACCACCGGTTCCCTGGCAGCAGGTACCAGCCAATTCTTCGGTCCTTTCCTGTCCCTCCGCCGTGCCGTGTCTTCAAAGCGCCGTCCCTGGGCTCGGGAGGGAATTTGCCGAGTGCATTCACACAAGTGCTCTTTGAGAGGAACTAATCGATTGCTAAAGACAAAGCTCAGGAGCAGAAATCTCTCTGCCTGTCATCTCTATTNGCCTTTGAAAGTTCCAAGATTGGGCATTACAAGACTAATAAGTCTCTCAACTTCTCAAAAACAAGGCATTCTTTGAAATTATTAGAAAACACTTAAGATTTTACATCTTTTTTTTTTTTTTTTTTTTTTTCTCTCCGTCTGCCTCCTCACCGCGCACGGACAGAGAGCGGAAACTCTGCCAGGATCCTGCACGTCTCCCAGAACCCTGTCACCTGAAATATTATTCTGTCTAGTTGTGTGCGGCAGATTTAACGCTGCAGAGCAGCGGGCCTGAGTTACAGGTCTGTCAGGTAGATTGCTCTGTGCACACCGAGGGCTTGATGGTAAGAGACACGCGTGCCCAGGACAAGCGTTAACCCAAAAGAGTGAGGTGAAACCGATGGGAGGAATAAAGCTTTCCCAGGCTATTGGTATCTGGCTTGCAAAAGCCTTTTGAAAGTAAGGAGGGAGAAATAGAAGTGGCTAGGGTTGGGCTAGGGGAGGTTTTTTCCACCTTTGATCCTCAGATTGTCCTGTTCAGCTGAGTGGAATACAAAGCAAGGGTGTCTCGGAGCTCACACTTCACCTCAGCAGTGCAATCGACGGGAGAAGCAGTGAGCGAGACCGACAGACTGTCACTGGCAAAATGAACTGTCACCTCCCATTTTTCAGAGGCGCGCTGGGATGAATTGCGGCTTTGAACCATGTGGCCCGTTGCTGATTGAGTTCCGCTGTCTTAGAACCCCACTGAACAAGGCAAGTTCATTTCAGGCTGACGTCCCACTGCTTATCAATTTTGGAGCCGGTAAAATTAACCGCTTCAGAGCTGATTTCCCCTTTCCTTCCCCTCCTCCTGCCGCCTTCCTGCTTTAGTACCTGGAAAGGTCAGTGAATAAATCTCACAAAGCATCAAGTAAGATCCAGAGGAGGCTTAAGGGTGATGCTGTTCCTTAATGGTGCTGGCTCCAAAAGGCAGCTGCTCTGGTCGCCAATCTCTAGCAGACATTTGTCCTCATCGTAAAAAATAAACTTGCTGCACAGTTCAGCACAATTCAGTGTGCTCGGCAGCCTCTGAAGAGCCAGAGGGAACTCCAGCTCTGCAATGATAGCTGTGCTGGAAATCGGGATTGAGATGAATCAGAGTGGCTGTGGAGAAGGCACTAGAAAGGCAGAGGCTGTTCAGGGGCAGGAACAGTTCCCTTGCAGAGCCGTCTGAGACCAACAGTGCCAGCAATACCAAAGAGGCTGGAGCCAAAGCTGCCTTCCCGCAGGGAGGGGGATGTGTCCCACCTGTTTGATCCAAACAGTGTTCTCAGCCTCTTGCCAGCCTGTGACGATCACTCCAGTCCCGCCCGTACCAGTTAACTGTCCCTGGCGTGGCGTTTTCTGTCTGTCCATCCCCTCAGGAATCAGTCTTGGTTGCTTGGCCTTCCTTCTCACCCAGAATTTGCATAAACCTGCTCTCCCTTTGCTTTCACATCATCCTAATTTTCTGCTCTCCCTTCTCTCCTTTCACACCTCTCTCTCCCTCTGTAATTATTCATCTGCTTCCAAGCCAACATTCTCTTGACCTGCAGAGCCAATATTACCTCTCTCTTGGAATCTATTTTTCCCTGTTTCCTCAGGAGTTGGTCCTCATCAATTGTCTGTGTGTTTTGGTTGATATCAATTTGTCTCATAGCAACTCTTTCTGAGGTCTGTAATTGTCAGTATGCAGCTGAAACTTGGGTCAGGATGGAGGAAGCTCTGAGGAATCAACCCTTTCAGGGCAAGATTTTGAAATTACCCTCATCCTTTGTATTTCGGGACAGGTGGACACACATAGCGTTCGATAGCATGGGTCTTCTGCTCATGTAAATCAGGATCACTCCACACTAAGTAAGTCAGCTGCTGGCCAGGTACAATACATTCCGATTAAATTAATGTCTGCTGGAATTCTGTTGGTTTCTGGAGGAAAAATCTGGTTTGTCAAGCATCCTCCACTACCATCTTCCTACTTACACAAACAACTATAACAGTGTTTCATCAGGGTCTTCCTAAGCTGTTCTCAGCCTGATTCCAGCCCTTAAACCACTATTTTTCCTCTGAATACTTTGTATTCCGTGTCCCAGACGTTTGGGCTTGAGATGGATGGGCCACTGACAAAAGGGGCAGGAGAATTAGTTCCAATGGAAATAATTTAAGAAAAGCTTTATTCAAGATGTCCAGGAGTGGGAAGCTCTGGGCCTGTATCTCACCTTCCTACAGACTGAACAATCAGATGAAATATTAGCACTTTCCACATGTTAACACTGCAGGATATCATCCATCTTCTTCACCGGTGGGAAGTGTTAGCTAGCACGAGCCTTTATGAAGCTGATTTCTATATTCCCACGTGCCAATCACAACTTAGAAACTGTCTGAGTTTGCATTTTAGGAGAAGGGACTGTGAATGTGGGGAGGCAGCCCTCAGGCTAACAGCTCCCTCCCAGGCTTTCAGTAAAAGGCACATTACCTCCACTACCTTGAGAAACAGCAGCACGATATTCCCTCAATCTTCAGAGGATGAGCTGCTGAAAAAACTTGCTGGGGTGAGTCTGAGCTTCGCGGGAGGCTTAAAGCTACGGAGCGTTGGACGGAGCCTGTCGTTTCGGCCAGGGAGTTGAAGGTTAGGAAGGGACTCATGATGCTCTCTCTGGGGGAATGTTGGCTCCAGGAGATGGTCTGTTGTGATCTGTGGAACTAGACTTGGAGAGAACTGCTGCTGGTGGCCACCTGACAGGGATATCGAGTCGCGCAAGGCTGGTGTTATTAAAAAGGGAAAACTTCTGTCAGAAATCCTTCCTTAGAATCGTATTTTAGGATTATAAGATCTTTCTGGTTGGAAGAGACCTTTCAGATCATGGAGTCCAAGCGTTCCCCCATCCCTGCCAGGGCACCACTGAGCCCTGTCCCTCAGCACCACATCTCCAGGGCTTGGAAACCCTTCCAGGGATACTGGGGACTCCAGCCCTTCCCTGGGCAGCCTGGGCCAGGCCTGGACAACCCTGGAGGGCAAGAAATTGTTCCTCAGCTCCAACCTCAACCTCCCCTGGTGCAATTTGAGGCTGTTTTCTCTTGTCCTATCTCCTTCCAACAGGAGTCAGAAATTTATTTATTCCAACAAAGAGCAGCTTTCCACTAGCACTTGGAATCTGAGACTTGGTAAAAACCTATTACACAGCACTCTGACTTCAACAAAAGGTTTTCCCTTGTTGCAGGATGTGACAATACATGTAAACCCGTTCATGACACAGGGCTAAGGTGACAGGGTTGATATAAAAGATCTTCCAGCGCTCACTGGCAACCAGGCCACCCAGCAGTGCCAGCCTCACCGGCTTCCCGCCGCAGCTCTGCCACGTTGCAGCCCGCTGAATATTTAAAATGTGCAGACTCCTTCCATCCATCTTCCCTCAAGTAACCAAATCCTCGGGTTTCTGCTGAAGCTCCCTGCTCATGAGGGACAGTTTGACTAATACAGCAATGGATAAAAGGGTTTTACCGTGGTTTCAGTATTTATCCCTAATGCTACCAGAAAGTGCTTTTTTTAAAGGCCAGCCCTGGGAGGCAAGATGCTTTGATATGAATCTTCTCTCCTCTTTCCAAGAAGAGCCTGAAGGATCAATGCTCGTAACACTCCTTCAAAGAAATTAATGCCCCTGTGTAAGGGCTTGTCTACCCATGAGTTATCCCAGGGAGGCTTTCTGCTTTACATTTGCACCTTATTTTATTGCAGAATAAGTTCCACATATAGGCAAAAAGCTCCCTTTATACCACGAGGGGAACAATTACCTAAACTTTAAAAGCTCGTGGATATTTTCTGACCTTGTTCCAGTGCCCACTGGAGTCTACAGAAGGATTACACTGACTTGAAGTGTTGTTGGACAAAGCTGTAGGGAAGTAAAATTGATAAGCAAGGATAGAAGAAGGTGGAAAAGTCATTTTTTCATATTAAAATTAGAGCTCGATTCGCATTGTGCACTTTAGACTGTGAATAGTGCGAGGTCTAAGAGTTCCCGCAGGAAGGGTTGTGTGTGTGTGTCTGTGTAACACAGCAAGGGAAAGGAGAGATGAACAGAAACTAAAACAAGGCATTTGGGGCATTTCAGCTTCCTGTGAATTTACAATTTCAGTAGAACAGATAAATAGGCAGCAAAGAGAAGAGAGAGACTGTCATCCTTCACCGAAGCATGAAGAAAATCTGTGTCTGAGGCTTCCTCAAAGCTTAGTGTGTAACAGAATGAACTTGACTGTTGTTTTAATTAAGCTCCCATCAAGGCCTGATCCATACAGAGATTATAGAACATGTGACTGAGAGGACTGCCATTTTACTGATGGAAATTACCCCAAAACAATGATCAGAGTGGAGACAATAGCAAAATAAAATCCTAACCTGGCTCTGAACTGCCCCAAAATGTGAGTGTTAGCTCATCTATAATTTAGTCAATAAAATGGTCGAAAATTCAGCATCAGAATTCAGGAAGAATATTATTAAACCTTGAATCCGGTCAAATTTCACCATGTGGGCTGTGGCAACAGTCACATGGGGTGCAGTGGGTGTGATGTCATCAATCTGTGTGGCAGATGTCACAGGCAGGCGCATCATTAGTCTCCACAGGGCTGTGTGATGCATGGTGACACCCTGGCTGAGAGGGGCGTGATTGATATTTGGTGCATGGAGCCATATGAAAAATCTAGTGTGCAAATAACAGTTTTATAAATGCCTTTCTCATTCGATATGCAGACAGGCCCCTGGAAGGAATCTAGGAGATTGAATTAAGCTTTTAACCCTCTAGGCTCTCCTGTCGTTTATTGTTAGGGAATTAATAGGAACGCAGGAATGCAGATGGCCTGCCTGTCAATTCCAAGAGGTGATTTTTCTGATCTTCACGGACGTTTCCAGCATCTTTCATTAAACACTCATGTACCAATTTGTCATTTTAACTGGGCAGGAAAGAAACTCCCGTTGAACTCCTTAGCTCAGGTGCTGTAAGTTAAATTTAGAAGCAGAAAGCCTTGCTCTGTTACATCTGCCAGACAAGCTTAGGGCTGATAAACAGCCTTCGGTACCTCTGTAGGTGGGTAGAGGGATTCCAGTAGGAAGTTATATACCTCTTCTCTCTGCAACCAGAATAAAAAGAGATTGTTCAACAGGAATGAGAGAAGCCGTACACAGATCCATCGAGATCCCAGAGCAAGTGACAACTTAGAAGCAGTGTTTTCAAATGGAGAGAGATACAAACAGGAGGAGGCAGGGCCTAATTCAGATCATGCTGCTTTAGTATTCATGTAGGTAGAGAACATCATTCTGTGAGTAGAACCAGGACTCCATCCTTCTCAAGACAGAACTAGTCTTTGTAAATGACCCTTTAACAAACCAAATCTGGAGCTTTGTAGAAAGAATTTACAAATATCTCTAGCATCCAGGTGCACAGCAGAGTAAGGTGCCCTGTGGGTTTGTGAGCTTAGCTTGGTTTGAAACGTGTGTTGTTGTTTCTTTTTCTTGAAGCAAATAATTTGACAACTTCTCGATCTGCCAAAGCACTCTTAAATAGTTTTAAGCCCAGCCAGAACAAACTTGGTGCCCACTATTTTAATCCTTGAACTGCCAAGATCAGAGTGAACTTTTCCGTTGACTCAGGCACAGGCTGGGCTGCCTGAATGGGTTAGGTGTTAAGTGAATGGGATCAAATTCAAACTCTACGCAAAACCTGGGTGAAACCTTCCCAAAAGAAGAAAGATGAAAGCTCTCAGCATAGTGGAAACTCTTATCTGCTCCACCAGGCTTTCCTAAACCTCACAACAGCAGCGAGGCCTTGGTACTGTGACTGGTAAATTCCTCCCTGAGGCCTCTCAGGTGCCTAATGGAGGCCACTGGAGGACTGGGCAGGGTTATTCCTATAACCTGACTAAAAATACCATCACCTATGTGGATCCTGTTTATTTAAATAATCTGTGGGGCTGTTTTACCAGCATAATTCCTCAGCAGAAGCAAGCTCTTGTGTCCCTGGTGCTGTAGCACTTGGCTCTGTGGTCGGAGACAGGGCACAGGGAGGGCTGCAATGGTGCAGGGCTGAGTGGGAGCTGGACAGTGACACAGGCTGCGAGGTGATGCAGGCCCTGAGGCGACTTAGGCCATGAGATGATTTGGGCTGTGAGGCAATGCAGGTTGTGATGACACAGACCCTGAGGTGACACAGATCCTGAGGCAACACAGACCCTGGTGACAGACTCTGAGGTGACAAGGACTCAAGGTGACACAGACCCTGAGGTGACACAGACTCTGAGGCAATTTGGGCTCTGAAGTGACTTGAGCTGTGAGGCCACTTGAGCTCTGAGGTGCCAAAGGCTGTAAGGCCACACTGGCTGCCTCAGCCTGTGAGGTGATTCGAACTGTGGCATGATGCTGGCTCTGGAGAGCAAGTTCTAGGCCGCCATCTTGTGACACCCGCCCTGGCCAGGCCTCTGCGGCTCTGTGAGACTCCCTGTGGCACGGGGACACCAGGGCCACAGTCTGAGGGGAGAGGAACCACAGCCAGCTCACTGTGGGCCTTCCCGTGCTGGAATGTCACTCTGGGCGCTCATGTGAGGAGACAACAAGGGACTTTGTCGTTCATACAGCGCGAGGTGGGAGCAGGGAGCAGCGCTGCTTGGTAAGTGCTATCGCCAGCTCCGCCTGAGCTTTCTGGGGTGTTTTATCAGGTAATACATGTGGCCACACCATGGTTCCCTTTCTTACGGGACTGATCCAAAAGCAGCAAAAGTCATCCTAATGGTTTACTTGGGCTTGGAAAAGCACAAGAAGACTTGTGCTCCCAAGATTCCCGTTTATGGCTTTTTGCCCCCATCAGCTCATCCGCAGCCCAACACGCTCCTGGCACCTGGAGCCAGTAGAGCAAAGAGAAGTCTGCTCAGTGGAAATGATCGGCCGAGCTGAAAAAAAAAACCAAGCAGGTTGACTTCATTATGTGCTCATTAAGAAATCTGTAGCTGTAGTTTGTTCCTGTGTGTGTGAGCTCTGGCTGTCATAAACCCTGACAGATGGACAGACAGACTGAATTATAGTCGTGGAGTATAGACTGGGCAGGATCCCCCATTAACGCTTATTGGAAATTGTCATCACTTCAAGCTGAATGGGCTCCAGATGTTGAAACCCTTGTAGGGAAATCTTGAAGGTGAAGGTTAGAGGCTTGTGATTTTGCCTGTGTTGTATGAGCCGCAGCCGTTCCCTTTGATTTATTGTTGTTTAAGTCAACTAGATTTGGTAGTAGGAGAACAACTGAAGAGAGCAGCACATGGGCAAGGGTGCCTGGTTCTGAGCTGCTGAAGGAATTGCTTTGCTTTTATTACCTGGGTGTGAGAGAAACATTAAGCAAATGACTGTTGAAAGTTTCAGTGGCAAATTCAGTGCCTCGCTATTGTCTGCTTTTACAACAGGCAGAGTTTATGCTGCTTTGTTCGTGCTTTGGAACATTTTTCATTTGTATTTTGAGGGCATTTGGCAGTCACCATTGTAGAAACGCAGAAAATAGAGCTGTGTCAGGTGATCTCTCCCTCCAAAGTGGGGACGGTTACTTCAGTCAGACTTTTAACTCATTTTAGATTTTAAAACTCCTGGTGATGGGGATCCTGCAGTACCCCTCAGGCGGTACATGCTGGTGCTGCACCGTCCTTACTGTCAGAAAGTTTTCCCTAATGCCTACTCTAAACCTCCCTTGGTGCAGTTTAAGCTCATTACCCCTTGTCAAATACTGAGTGAACATGGAGCATGGTTTATTACCTTCCTTTTTGTGGCAGCTTTTAACATGCTTGAAGATTGATAAACCTCCCCTCAGTCTCCTCCCTACACTCAGCCACTACTTTTGGTCTCTTCGTGTAGGTCATGTTTTCTAGATCTGAAATTATTTTGTTAATCTCCCTCTAGACTCTTCTCTTGCGGTCTTCCAAACTGGGCCAGCTGAGGCCCTTGTAAGGGCTGAGGAGAGTGAGGAGGCTTCTCTGTGTATCTCAAATCTGACATCTCTTTTCTGCAGACCAGCATAATTCTGTTCATGCCTCTTCAATTTTGGCTCAATAATTGTCCCAGATCCTTTCCTGCAAAACTGCTTTCTCGGCATTTATTTCCCGGCTCGCATTTGTGCGGTTGATTATTCCTTCACAAGTTTGGAATTTAGCACTCATCTTTATCATCTTACTGCTTTCAGGTTTAGTGCTCTTTCTGAATTCCAACCCTGCTCTCTGAAGGGCTTGCAGCTCTGTCCCTCTTCCCCATCTTGAAATCATCTGCACATACGCTCTGTTCCGTTGCCTGCGTTCTCAACGAAAATACGGACGAGTGTTGAATTCAGGGGTCAGACACAAACTGAGCACTAGTAACACTTTGCAGGAGCCAACCTCTTTTGCTCACCTAAGTATTTACAGATCCCAGAACTGTTGCCTCGCTGAACACGTGCTTTGCCCTTGGAGGTCAGTTGTGCACGCTGCACGTTTGCCTTTCTCCAGTAGAGCTGCTGGGAATGGCTTCTCTCTGCACTACAAACAGGAATTTTTTTTTATATAATTTTTTTTTTCTTCCGTTTATCAGAGTTCGTGAACTGTTCCCCGGGCTGAACCCACAATGGGGCCTGAGCCAGAGGAAAGGGCTCGAGCAGAGACCTTAAGAATGGCCCTTGCTCATCAATAACTGCTCCCTGACAGGGCTGAAGGATACACAAAGTGGCTTGTCTGTTGTGCTGTCACTCCAGCTGGGGCACAACCCACAGCAGGGCCCTTGCTCACCGGACTTTGCTGTCCAGAGAAATCTTTTCACTCACCTTTTGAAGGTTTTAAACTCCTGTATTTCACAGATGTTGTGTCTTGGGGAAATAGGCCGTTGGTAGTGACTTTTGGGTTTTGTTAGGATGGTTTGTGCCACTGGGACAGGGCAGGCTCAGGGCAGGTACAGCCTTCAGGCGATGGACTGAAGCTCTGTTTATGTCAGAGAAGCAAGGCTGAGCCACACCAGCTGAAGAACTGGCCACCAGGGATCCTGACCACCAGTTGCATCCAGGGCTTTGTAGGATGGGGAGATGGGAGATGGCAAATTCCCTCCTGCAGTTCACAGCCAAACACTCTTTTCCTTCTTCTAAGCAAATCTTCTTTTCTCCTGTCTGACTTCGTGTGGGGGGAATAAGAAATATTGGGACTGAAAACTCTGTAGTGAAGTCAGAGTTGGAGGAGAGGAGAATAGACACGTGATTTTATTGTTTGTTATGAAGTCTGAAAACTATTGTTGGAAAAGTCCATGAACCTGGGAAACATCATAAGCTTCAGCGTCCGATTTGATACTGGGACTGGGACAGAAAGGAAACTTCAGTGTCTTGCTCTGAGGGAGAGTTTATTCAGCAGCAACTTGAAAGTAGTTCTTCAAGAAGGTGGTTCCTGTTTCTCAGTCCAAGATCTTTTATAACTTCACCAACTGGAAATCAAAAATAACTCAAGTAAAATCAGGATAAAGGGGAGAAAACCAGGTCTGATTCCTGAAAAGTCAGTTCTATGACCATGCTTAAAGTTAAACCCTAAAATTCACATTCAGAACTTATTCCAAGCAGGACTCCCAGACAGCCAACAGTGTCCCTGGGACTCTAAGGTTTGATTCTCTTCTTTTACTATTGCAATTCTACAGACTATAAAGCGTTGTTCAGTATTTCCCCAAGCACGAGAGGAATCAGGCTGTAATGTTCACAGGCTGGTTTTCATTAAGTGCATGTGTATGGGTTAAAATAAAAAAAAAAAAAAAGAAGTTTAGCCGTTGAATGTATCACAGCAGCACCTAAGAACTCCCATTAGAAACTGGTCTCTGTTATAAGAAGCACTGGGAAACACAGTAGGGAAAAACCAGCTCTGTCCATGGAGTTTACAGCGGGGACAGATTCTGTCCTTGGGAAATTAAAAGGCACTGACTACGAGAAAAGCAGGTTCAGCCTTAATAAACTTTAATAAATGGAGGGAGAAAAATCAATTAAAAACCAGGAACTGATCTCTGTAATTATATGACACTAAATCATGCAAAAAAATGTTGTCTCAAGTATCGTACTGGCAGGACATGGATTTTTTATCCTGAGCTTTGCTAATTTCCATTGATTTATTTTTCCTTGGAAGCATTTATTTTCTGTGGCAGGGATGACTACTCTAGCTAAGGATTAGATGTTTATCCTTCAGAACGGGCAGGGAGCCTAAGTGGATGAGAGAGATTTTGCAGCTGAAAAGGATACTCTGCTTTTTTAGTGTTTCCTGTGTTTTGAGAATATATCATTCCAGTAGAAGAGAGGAGAGCAAGGAAGTGAGTTTCAAATGGACCATCCTCTTCATCTGAAGACTTCTTATGTTTAACAGCCAAGTGTTTTCTGTACGTCCTAGGCTTGCTCCTAATATTTTGTGGGTGATGATGCAGTCCTGGGACTGTATTTCTCTCTCAAACTCTTCTCCAAGGCAGACAGAGGATGAGAAAAACCCCTTTGGTGGCTCATTCCTTGGGGGTGGATGGTTGTTACTGGGATCTCTGGAGCCTGTGATCTGTTGGTGAACACAGGGAGTGGCTTTTGGAGCCTGGAAGTCGTGTCTACTGGGGCCTTTCCCTCTGCCAAGTGACACATGGGCAAGATCTTTGTCTGACAGGATTAATACAGAGAGGTTAAAGGTCTTTGGAACCAGTGGTGTTTAAAACCTGTCTAGAAAATGTTCTTTTCTGGGCCACTTCTTGCCAGTAAATAAAGTTGGTGCTTTTTCCATGGCAGGATTACTTTTGTTATTATTTTTTTTTTTTTCATATATCCTATGAACCAGTCACTGCAGCTCCACGTGGGGCTTAAGGCAAGCAGTGGTTTGGAGCAAGAGTCCGGCCAACCTGTGTCCTCTCAAAGGGAGGGATCTGGAGGAGCTGTGTTTCTTGTAACCCCTTCACCTCTGAATCATTTGCTGACACGCGGACACCGCATCGCGTCTGTAACTCCTAAGGGCTGAGGGGTTAAGTATCTTGTCACTCCAATATAGACACCTCACTTGTAAATCCCAGACTTTTTACCAACCTTTCCCAGCAGGAGAATGGGATCCCTGCTGTCCAGCCAGACTGAGGGCTGAGGGCTCGCTCTCAGCACCCCAGAATAGTCTCTGAATGCCAGGCAGTGTAGTCTGGGGAGAAAAGGGAGTGGGAGAGCACTGAGCAGAGGGTTCAAAGAGTTGGGGTCCGCTCCAGCTTCTGTTCCTGGCCTGCTGGATGGTAGTGGGCAAGTCAGTCACTCTTTTTCTCTGTGCCTCAGTTTCTCCATTTGTTAAAAAGGTGGGAGCGGTGCTGATCTCCTTTATGACGGGGTTTAGGACCAAAGCAGCCAAAATCAGTCTGTAAAAGCTGGGAATTCCAGTATTTGTTGGAGCAAAATAGGTAGAAAACCTGCAGATTTGAGAGTCTGTTGCAGTTTTCCTTCTGCAGAGCTGTTCCTCCTGCCCTGGACTCAAACCAGGCCACCTGGCCGTGCACACATGTTGCACACACCTAGAAGGGACCAAGAACAACAAAGTCCCAGAGCTGTGTGATCGATTGTTCGCTGACTGATGACATCTCATCATTTTCTTCGCTTCTCCCATCTCTCTGTACCCACCTGCTGGTTTTCTGACCCTTTCACTGTAAGGATTTTGTGGGTAGGGACCATCTGTGTTTGCTTGTAATCGTGGATGAACCTGAGCATCAACAACTCCTAACAATCCACAAACTGGGAGCTGAAATACAACGAAAGTGACAATAATGGCACAGAATTCGTGTAACATCCGTTGCCCCAAACTTTTGAGCGCTTTCAAGGTGGCCACGTGGCCAGTACCAAAACCAGACTCCCTCTGCAAGGGGGGACCTTATTCCTTGGAACTGAAAAATTCTCTGACATCAGGATCTCAGTGCTGGGAAAGCCCTTCCCATCCTTTTCTGCACTGTCTTGTTGTTGACCTCCCCTCTGGGACATCCAATCTGGACTGAACCCTTGACCTGTTCAAATCGGTGGTAGATTTGCCGAGTTGAATGTGAGCAGAGTTCAGACCTCTCTGCTCCCCTGCTCCCTTGTCTCTCTGCTTCCTCGTAGCCAGCAGCTTGCTCTTTATTATCTTCACCCAAGACTACCCGTAATCGTGCTTATTAACGATCTCGACCAAATTGCACCGAAATCGATGGGAAGACGCTCATTAGCACTGATAGTTTTGGATCAGCCCCTAAAATAAAGGCTTTCTGTTGCCCTCACGCCATGCTAACTTTAACTACTTCATCTCCACAAAGCTTGCAGGCAGATGAGCTGAAAGGCAGGGGAGACCCTCAGCCCTCACCCAGGAGAGTGTGGTGATGAAGAAAGCGAAGAGGAGCTTCTGTTTTCAGATCCATCACTCCTCCTTCCAGCCCCTTTTCCTCCTGCCCCAGACACAGCCTTGGCTGCTTTGCAGTTGTTCATAAACACCATCTACATCTGTCCCGAGCCACGAGATGTATTAATCAATTTGATGAGGATGTTAAAGCTTTTGCTTTGCACCTAATTAGGGGCTGATTTATAGCAGTGGCCTCGTGTTTGATGGAGCTCTCCCCTTGGCAGTGATTTACATGGCATTGGCACCAACCCCTCTGTCTCTCCAATCTCCTCTGCCCCTCTTTCTCTTTCGTCCACTCTCCCTTTGCCATCTCCTCACACACACACCCCCCCCTCTGCTCGATGTTCCCTCAGGAGAACCTAATGACATGTTGACAGAGCAGTGAAACATTGCTCCCTCCTCACTGCATCTGGCTCTGGCTCGGTGGCTCCCCAGTGCTCCCTGACACAGCCAGATGGAAGGCCTGGCAGACGAGGAGTAGGCTCTGGCCATTGCCCCAGTGCAAGCCCTGCAGCTCCACAGATTTCCTTCTGGAAGCAGTTGATGTCCCTAGGGGACATCTCCACGCCGGCAGAGACCTGGAGACTCCCCCATCCTGGGTCTCCAGACCCCACTGAAATTCTCTAACGAAGTCATTAAGCACCAGTGATTGAGATTTCCACAGTGGGACTCACCTGAGGAGCTCCAACGTTTTTTTTTTTGATGGAGTGGGGACAAGTTTTATTTTCTTTTAGTACCAGAGAGGAACCTGGATCACAGAGGCGCTGGGGGAGTTGTGTTTCTGAAAGGTACAACTGATACAGTCATCCTGACTCCGTTATTACCCAGAGGTTCCTCTCAGAGCTAATGGGGAAAGTGGGAGGAGAAAGAAGCAATTACACCAGTTTCACTCATCTCCGTGAGATTAACTCTGCCCCAGAGCAGAACCTCTTCCATATGTTCCAGTCTTATCCTTCTTTTTCTTTTTTTTTCTTTCCCCTTTTCCCTTGTTTTCCACATTTTCCCTTTTTTCCCATTTTTCCTTTATTTCCCTTTTCCCCTTTTTTTCCCCTTTTCCGCCCCTTTTCCCTTTCTCTTTTCTGTATTTTCATCACTGAGATTCTTAACACAAAGTCAAAGAAATCTCAGGATATTTGGCGACATACCGAAAGAAAGAAATATTTCACAGGTCGTATAATACACTGGATCAAGCATTCATGGCTACTGGTACTAAAACAATTCCAACCCACACCCTCCACCTCCTTTTGTGCCTGGAAACGCAAAATTCACTTTTCTAAGGGAAATGCTGATATTTTTCCCAATGTGAGCAAAGGTAACAGGCTGAGGGCGGAGGGGATTCAGAAAAGTTTGTTGTTTGCTAACTCTGAATTTCCCAACTTGAGCTGCTTACAATCCAGAGGTTTAATGTGCGAGGAAATGATGACGACTCCATGTCCCAGAGCTGAGGACACGTGCTGAAAATCTCCAGGAAAGGGTGAGATATTAGATGGCACATCCTGGCCCTGAATCCACCCTCTGGTTTCCATCCTCATTCCCCAGGCACAGCTGCCACCTTGCCCAGCGGGTGGTCGGTTCTTCAGCTGCCAGATGTGCCCGTGAGACCAGATGTTTTGTGTGCACACCCACAACGTATAGATGAATTCGGTGGTGGGTGAGCACAGCGGTATAGACGGTGAAATCTTCTTCTCCCCTCGCGTTACTGACGCTGTAGCCCCAATAGAACTTCTGGTCTGTCCCCTCCAGGACTTCCCGCTCCTGGTGGGAAGTTTCCACCAGGAAATGAGAGGTCAAGCCCTTTTTGCTTTGCCGTGATAAAACTGAAGCCTTTCTGGGATGGAGTCATCAAAATTCAACTCGCAACCAGCCTAACGACTCGAAAAACCTGAGCTTTGGAATTACACCAAAGATAACCTCGGCCAGCGGTAACACATATCCCAAAAAATCGAGAAAATGAATAAAGATATTTGGATATCTTCACACGGACATCGTATTCCTATGTCACCGCAGGTCATGAATCCATGCCCAGCTTTTGAAGACCAAGACCTTGGCTCGACAAGACGCCCTTCGCGGGCAGGTGGGCATATGTGCAAAGCCACGCGGCCGCTCCAGCCTGCGGATTGCACATGTGTTCCGTTGCGCTCCCGAAAAATGCATATTAATGGTGCCGGAGCTGGAGTCCCGTCCAGAGAAGCAGATGCTCGTCGATGGTGAAGCTGGCTGAGCTGAACAGATGAAAAGACATCTCTGCTGCTGAGTGAATTCCATCAGACCAGGAGCAGCTGCTCTCAAGCTTCTGAAAGCAAAAATCCTCATGAATAAATATTAGGAGGGGAAAAAATGAGGCTTCTGGAGAACAAAAGGGAGCAGAGGAAGTTACTGTGAGATGCTGAGACCTTTCATCTCGGTAAAATATGCAATTAACACAACACACTCATCTCCCCCAGCAAGGCCTTGCGTTTGTGCAGGGTGACTAGAGGATCAGAGATAAGGTTTCTTTTGGTGAACAAGGAAGCCCATAAACTGCTGTTCCTCTGCCTGTCAACACAGGAGCGCTTGGCATTACTGATTTCACAAAGTTCCTGAGTCAGCCTCCTGGAAATGCTCAGCAATCATTTGATCTCAAAGTAAGCTGCTGGGCTTTCAGGTTCAGAAATGTTTGGCATTCCCTTGAAAAAAACAAAAAAAACAAAACCACCAAAACAAAAAGAACCTCAACTTATCCATTTTCCAGGCTGGTCATGCTTTGGAGCAGTGTTGGGTTCCTCTAAGTGTCATCGCTTCCCGGTACCAAAGCAAAGCTGCAGGACTTGATTTCCAGTAGCCCAGGTGATGCAGATGGAAAGCGTTGCCGGATCAACATCGTGCGCAAAGGACCGTGCCGATGGGAGGTGCCGTGCAAAGGAGGACTCCCAGCCTCAGCGTTCTCCATCTTTAGGAGGTAGCTGGTGATGAGGTGAGGCAGAAGCGGCTTCGTGGCTTCTGGAAAATGAAGGATGGGCTTGAGAGCAGCTGTGACTCACAGGCTGCCGGGCCGCCTTTCACTCGAAGAGCCACAGGATGCTTAGAAAAAGCTGACCTTAGACTATCTGCTGCTGGACTGGGCTGTGGAACAGCTGGCTTCATCTACGGTGGGGTTTTCTCCTTGCCATGAGCTTCAGAGCAACCTCCCAAGCAGGACCTTGAGGACTTACACTCCAGCCAGCCTTGGAAGAAGCCCAGCGCTGTGCTGGACTGGCAGCACAATGGGACCGGTGGAACACGGCGTCTACTCTGAGATAACATTTCATCCAATTCCTTTCAAACTCATTGCTCAGTTATTAATTCTTATGTTCACGCTGGTGCAAATTCTCGGTTTCTACCAACTCTGCTTGTTAATGTCCACAGCCAAGACAGAGGCCACCGGGGCGGCGTGAGCACGCCGGAATACCGAGGTGGTTGGCCTGCATTGGATCCCATTTGTGTCAGGAGCCAGAAGGAGATGCCTAGAGGAGCATGTAAAACTTCCCAGCAGGCAGATGTTCCTCCTACACCCTCATCTCCACACCCTGCGTGTAACACACGTTTGCTGGAGTCTGTTGGCTCCAGACTTGCAGAAACTGCTTTCATATGTATTTCTTTTCCTGCCCTCCTCCCCGTAGCTCAGATTGCTACCAGGGGATGACCTGTCACTGCCTCCCTGACGTATGACTTGTTACGATGGCTCTGAGGAGTAGCCGGCTTCCTCCTTTCTCATCCGATCCGTTGGAACCACTTCTTGATGGCAACCTGGAAATCTGCTTCTCTGCCTTGCATTGTGCTCGCCCCTTGGAGCGATCACTTTATTACAGAGAGGGGAAAAAAAAATAATAATTAAAAAAAAAAAAAAATAGGGATAACTACAGATGGCTCACAGCTGGAGGAAAAAACAGGCACAAATTTCTGCTGGCTGCGGTTTCAATTGAGCCCAGGATAATTCCCTCCTTCTGTTTCTTCTGGGTGAAGAGATGCAGTTCTCGCTCTTCCTGCAGGCACTAATAGGCAGGCTGGGCTGGTGCAAAACCAGTGACAGACCGAGGCAATCAAAACAGCCCAGAATGACTTTGCAGAATAGAATAACTGGTTTGCCTTGCTTTTCTTCTTCGCTTGCTCTCTTTTTCTTTCCGCTTTCCTTTCTTTTCCACTTCCCTTTCTTTTCCTTTTCCTCTTTTTCCTTTTTCCTTTTCGTCCTGTTCCCTTCTTCCTTTTCCCTTCTCCCTTTTCTCTTCTCCCTTTTCTCTTCTCCCTTTTCCCTTCCCCCTTTTCCCCTTCCTTCTTTTCCCCTTCCTCCTTTTCCCCTTCCCCCTTTTCCTTTCCCCCTTTTCCCCTTCCCCCT
>VWZK01017125.1:83249-97128 GCA_013396935.1 Baryphthengus martii | reverse complement strand
CCTTTTCCCCTTCCTCCTTTTCCCCTTTCCCCTTTTCCCCTCCCTCCTTTTCCCCCTCCCCTTTTGCCCCTTCCCCCTTTTCCTCTTCCTCCTTTCTCCCTTCCCCCTTTTCCCCTTCCCCTTCCCCTCTTTCACATTCCTGCACCCACGAGGAGCAGGTGCACTCCAATACTCGCAGAGCCCCGTGTATACTGACAGAAGTTGTGCAGTAAATCCCTCCCAGCAGAGTGACAACTTAAATTTCTCCTATCTCCACGAAATGCCTCCCATTCCTCATTCTCATGTCTGGCTCTCTTCTCCCCTTCCCTATATTTTTCCATCAGATATGCAATTGGGGCTTCTGGTCAAAAATAATCTGATATAGGAATATCTGTTTAAAAACCAACAATTAACAAGTCCCAAAACACGGGTATCTTCCCCTAGACAAGGATCCCGATTTCATGCGTGTGGAATCCCTGACATTATCGCCGAGGCTTTCATGGTGAGTCTGGTGCATCTGGACTCACTCACTTATCTCTTGGATATGAGGAGTTATCAGATTTGCAAATTCTGGAGAAGCTACAAAGGAAAGCTATAAATTGATCAAAGGTACGAAGGGTCCAAGCGCTGGTGATAGCCCCGAGTGGTTAATCTCGTGCTGTTTGGAGAAGCTGAGATTGCAGGGTGGGATGTTGGGTGTAGAGAAAGATACGGGGGAGAAAAGACTGCTCTTGCTCTCCCTGAAAGCAGATCTGAGAGATGGGGGCAAGAATGTGTTCAGTCTGAGCGGGAGCAGAGAAATATGCAGCTGCTCTAAGAGGTTCAAATATTTTTACTCAGCTGGTGGTTTTGCTAATGCATTGTCTTTTAGGGACACTGAGCACAAACCAGAACCAAGGGA
This sequence comes from Baryphthengus martii, assembly GCA_013396935.1. NCBI lineage: Eukaryota > Metazoa > Chordata > Aves > Coraciiformes > Momotidae > Baryphthengus > Baryphthengus martii. The sequence goes on along the minus strand of VWZK01017125.1, from coordinate 96,248 downwards.
GTTCCACCTCAACATCAGGAGAAACTTCTTTCCAATGAGGGTGCCGGAGCCTGGCCCAGGCTGCCCAGAGAGGTGGTGGAATCTCCTTCTCTGGAGACTTTCCAACCCCCCCTGGATCTGTTGCTGTGTGTCCTGCCCTGGGGGATCCTGCTCTGGCAGAGGGGTTGGACTCGATGATTTCCACCAGTGAGAACAATCTTTCTGCCTTAAAAAAAAAAAAAAAAAAAAAGGGATCTAATTTAATAGTACATTTAGTTCCCTTGACAGCAGATCTGACGGTCTGGGCTCTGTCCTGGTAGTGCCACAAGAACTACTGGGGGTCAGTGACCCTAAAACAAGAGACCAGAAGAAACCTTTCTTCCAGCACTTGCTCCCAGGTGCAGGACCTCTTGCTAAGCATCCCTGCTGGTGTAGCCGCACACCCCTGAAATACTTTCTCCTTATCCAGGAAGAAAATACAATATCTAGGACCCCTTCTACTCTTGGCCTCTCCACTGTCAATCTCTCCAAAGTTGGCTTTTGCCGATGGGCTTTGGGAACCGCTCCTGAGAGGGGAGGATTAGGGATGTTGGCACAGAGGTGATGCAGACGGATGGGAATTAGAACCAGCCTGACTTTGTTTTGGATTAGACTGCTCTTGATGAGAGGAGCTCATGAGCAGCTTCACAGGCCTCTCTGTCTTGTTCTGATGATGCAATTTTTTTTTTCTTGATCCCCTCCAGTTTCTGGCCTCATTCCTTTCACACGGGTTCTCTAAGCACAGCCAGCCGCCTTCAGCTGGGGTTTGAGTTCTCTGTTACCTGTCCAAATCAAAAGTGTGTGCTCAGGCTACTCAGGGAGAAGTGGTTTCTTACCAAATGATCTAATTTTGTGTTTTCAAGTGCTTTTAACGTTTGCCATATCCAGGTTTTAGCAGCAGGCTGTGTGGCCAGGGCAGCCCAGCAGATAGAGCCCTGGGCTGGGACTCAGCACATCTGAAATTTGTTCCCAGGTCACCTTGCAGGACGGTTATGAGCAACTCATTGTGCCTGGCCCTCCATTCCCAATTATTAAGTCATTAAAATGCCGCTATCATTGCTGCCACCTACCAGAGGAAACCAGGACCGGTCTCCAGCTTATCTTCTGATTGCCTTTTATCTTTGTACAATGTGGGATTTGCCGGCAAAGGCAGCTAAGTAAACATTGTTCATGACCAGTGAGAAAGGGCTTTCCAATGTTAGCGGTGTGGCTGGGAATGTGAGGGAAATGCCAACAGAGGGATGAAGAGTGTGGACACAGCAGAGGTCATTACCACACTATTTTTAGTTGCATATTTCTCTCCCGGCACATCTTCAGCCGGTACAAGCCAGGGTAATTTCATTCCTTTCGGTAGAATTGCAATTATTTGCAGGAGCTGAGAACTCTCTTCCTCCAGTGAACTTGTGCTACAACAACAGTAAGAGGAAAATCAGGTCCCCAAAGGAATTTTAAAAGTGGATCCTGTTCTATGTCTCTGTGCAGATTGACGCCGAGGCCCGTACAGCTGGAGTTCTTCTGCCACGGAGTTGTCAACTGCCCCGGTGCTTCCGTACCCTGTTTAGTCCTAGGCAGTAGGTAGAGCTCCTTCAAGGGTGGATTTTTACTCCATTTGTATAGACTTCAGTAGGATGGAAAACTTAAACCAAACCCCAAATCCTGTAGTTCAACCAAAAGACTTGTTATTGCTTGTTATTGAGGGACTGGAGCGTGGCCAGGGAAGGGCAACAGAGCTGGGGAAGGGGCTGGAGCAGGAGTGTGGGGAGAAGCGGCTGAGGGAGCTGGCCTTGTTCAGCCTGGAGAAAAGGAGGCTCAGGGGAGACCTTCTGGCTCTCCACAACTCCCTGACACTCAGGAGTTTGGAGCCAGCAGGGATCGGGCTCTGCTCCCAAGGAACAAGCGCCAGGACAAAAGGAATTGGCCTCAAGTTGCCCCAGAGGAGGTTTAGGTTGGAGGTGAGGAACAATTTCTTGCCCTGCAGGGTTGTCCAGGCCTGTGCCAGGCTGCCCAGGGCAGGGCTGGAGTCCCCAGGATCCCTGGAGGGGTTTCCAAGGGGTGGAGATGTGGTGCTGAGGTTGAACTTGATGACCTGAAAGATCTCTTCCAACCAAAACAATTCTATAATTCTATGACTATCCTTCCTCAGCCCAAACAGGAGGATAAAATCCCTTATGCCGGTAAATGCAGCGAAACCCAGGAAAAACACAGCGTTGGTCCACACTGAGAACAAAGTCCTGGGGAGCACTTCTGCTCTTTGGGCAGGATCTAACACCAGTGCTGGGACCAGCTCTCCCTGCCAGCAGGCTGTGGATCTGCAGTTCCTCAGCAGGACTGAGATGGCTCTGTTGCTTTTGATTTGGTTTCCCTGTTGCTTTTGATCTGATTTCCCGTTTGGAAGGTGAGGGAGATTAGGGCCAGGTTAGCTGGATCCAGGAAGATCTGGAAGCAGGGATCCACTAGGGAGCATCTGTGGGCTGGATGGCTGCAGGGTGCTGGTTTCTGATGCCAGCTCTTAGGCTTTGGGGCTGTTTCTACTGTAACTATAATTAGGAAGGGGGGGGCTCTTTGTTTATTTAGGCTGAGAGCTTTAAGATAAATGACAGCTCCGAAGATGCTTTTCAGCACTTCATAAATCAACTGCCAGCTGGCCAGTTTCACCTCTGAAATGTCTCCTGCGTTTTGGGGTTTTTTTGTTTGGTTTTTATGGTGGTGGGGTTTTTTTTCTCCCAACTTTGGGGGGAAAAAAATGGTGTAGCCAAAGGAAAAACTTCCAGAGAAATAACTGTGATGAGGAATATGTGCGTTTGGGGAAGGGCAAAAGGGGAAATGACTTCATCCTCATGGCAATTTCTGAATTTTAAGCCATGAGAAGGCATCTCCGCTGAGAATTTGCAAAAGGCAGAGACACCCACCAGACTGACCGACACCTCCTCAGCCGCCACGACAGACACTTTTCTGATTTCATGTAAGGCCTCTTTTCGCTGTCTCACTCAACACCTCCAGAGATTTGCTGAGGTTCTTTTTCGCTAGCTGGGCTGCTTTGATTCCTGGACGGCCCGTGGGATTGTTTGTGCCAAGGACCCAGTGTCCCCTTTCTCCAGAGTGAGGCGAGATTCCTGCCGAGAGGTTGTTGACAGCCGGGCGGTCTCGGCGGGCGGTGGTGAACAGCGTTTGAACTGCAACACCACGAGCGCTCAGAAAGGCTCTGGACTGTTCTCCAACCTCTTGCCAACCCTGGAATCACATTTAGTGTGTGTACCAGGGTGGGGGACGGTGCAAAAACATGACCAAGGCCTTTGGATTCTCAGAAAAATACAGACAAAATCTGTGCTGGTTGAGTTTTAGGATTTGAGATTATAAATCTGGGCAGTCTGAAGAGAGAGAGTTGTCCTTTCTTTTTGGAATTAAATTACCGATTCAAACTAAACCTTACAGCAGAGGAAGACAACATTGCCAACCTAAATTTGCTTTCCGTGGGCATCTGAGCACAATGGAGTGAAACGGGGATTCTACTCCAGTGGGTAGAATGGGTAGTGGGCTCTACTCTTCTTCTTCAATGGGTAGTAAACTTACTCTGGCTGTGGGACACGTTCTTCCTCTTCCATGTGTGTTTTCCTGGGCATCTAAACTCAGCCATGAATGGAGCAGCCAGGAGCTCTGGCTACAGACCAACATCAATGCAGCAGAGACAAAAGGATGAGTAGGAAATCATGGAAAGGGGAGACAAAGGCCCAAGGAGGGCACTTATGGCTTTTAGATGGATCTTCAGAGGCTCTAAAACTGCATGAATCTCAGGTGCGTGTCACAACATTGCTGAGAAAACTGCACTTAAATGAACTGGATTCTGAGCTCGTGTAAATTGGCCCAGCTCCACTGACCTCTCGTGAACCACAGAGAATAATGGGGAAAAGTTTCTTTTCAAATCAGAAGTGAGAAGACTGAGATGTTTAACAAAGGGGCCTAGAAAAGCTCCAAGCACTGGACGCTCTCCACCTGGTTGCATTAAACCGGCCTCTACATTTTTCAAAATCCCCTCGTGCTTTAATCTCTGCTCCATTTCACATTTCCTTGTGATGTCGTCCAAAGAAATGCACTCCCTGGCAATAAGCTCAACAGTCACCGCAAAGCTTAACAGGACCTTGATGTGGCTTTTAAAAAACCCCAAGCCCTCAACTGCTGAGGCTCACGAATTTTTTTCTCCTCGGCAGATGTTCTAGGGGAGCTGAAGCTTGGCAAACATTTGCAGGCATGGATAATGTACGTACTGATGGCCTGATTCTCATTTACATGAAACTGCCTTTATTGCTTGGGGGGAAAAAAAATTTAAAAAAGGCCTCTAAAGTGTGTGCAAAAGCAATTTCTGTAAAGGGACTTTAGCAGGGATGAAAATCAGGCTGCCGGTCTTCCCAGGCGGATGAGGATGATAAATAAAGTTAATTTAGCTTTTGTGGTTGTAGCCCAAAACCTCTGATACTTACTTATCTGTGTAAGTCTGGTATAAATGTCAAATTCTTTCACCAGTAGCCCTTGTGACAGCCACAGACTCTGTCTCCAGATTCCTGGTTATCCTGATGGTGCTGCGATAACATCTAGAAGCTGGTGTTCCTGTCTGGGGGCCTTGTATTCAAGCACAGAAGACTAATAAGATGTTTAAGCCCAGAATGTTTCCTATTTTGGGAGGCAGTACAACCTTGTCACCCGAAAACCAGGTCTGGGAGTTTCTCCTTCCCTTTTACTCAGTGGTGAAGCAGCCACTGTGACAGCAGCAGCTTCAAACTCCGAGACTTGAAAGGTTGAGAGCCCTGGGGCTGTTTAGCCTGGGGAAGAGAAGCCTGAGAGGGGAGCTGATTCGTGTTTACAAATCTCAGAAGGGTGGGGGTCAAGTAGAAGGGGCCAGGCTCTTTCCTGTGGTGCCCCGGGGTAGGATGAGGGGCAACAGGCACAAACTGGAACCCAGGGAGTTCCACCTCAACATCAGGAGAAACTTCTTTCCAATGAGGGTGACAGAGCCTGGCCNGCTGTGTGGCCTGCCCTGGGGGATCCTGCTCTGGCAGGGTGGTTGGACTTGGTGATCTCCAAAAGTTCCTTCTGACCTCTACCATTCTATAATTCTAGGATTTTCTGACTCATGAAGCAGGAGGTGGTGTAGTATTTGTGACGTTTTTAACCTCATCTGGTCTTTTCTTGTGTAGAGGCCGTGATTCCAGCACATGTTTACATACGGTGCTCTCAGACCTCTGTGGATTGATTTCAACGTGTCTAATTCACTTGAGGCAAAACAGCTCTTTTTACAGATGCTTATGGGAGTAAAATTCCAACATAACACCCTTCTAGAAACAATCTGATGTCCAGGGGTCCCACAAAGGGGTAAACCAGGCACTGGAAGCTTGGTTGGTCGTAGAACCAACCTATGCTCCAGGAACTGGAATAATTTAGAACCTTGTGCATCCTAATCACACAGAGGTAGATTAGGTGGAAGCAACTTCTCCTCAACTTTGTTCAAAAAAAACATCCTAGAGAACTACTTCCATGATTTCTAACTTTGGGAAGAGGAGGAAAAGCGGGGAATGTGTTTTTACAAGACGGGAGGCATTTCCTCCTCTGGTGACACTGACACTGGGCACGACACAAGTGGTGACAGTTTATCTGGAGATGCTGCCGTGTTCATTAAGAGGGGCCGTTGCTGTTTATCTGCATCTTGTCTGTAGAATCAGGTGTTCAGAAAACAAATTCTCCATGTTGTCAGCGTGCCGTAGTGTCAGCGTGATCTACAGAGGCCGAACTCCGGAGCTGCCCGTTTCTGGGAGAAGCTGTTCCTCCTTACAAAGCTCTGGTGGTGTGAGGGAAACCAGCCCAACTCTAAAATAAAATCTCCTTTTTTTTCCCCTCAAAGCTCTACCCAGGCAAAATCTGAAAATATTTGAAGCCTTATAGCAACTTTTAAAAGGCAGACTAGCACCTCCACACGGGGAGCAATATGGATAAAACTCCAGGTGAGCCTTCCTGGTTGTGGCAGGTGTCAGCCTCTGAACTGCTGGTTGATGTTTTCTTCACCATCGCTCAAGGGAAGTGGGTGCTGCAGCAGGTGGACCAAACAGCCCCGTGGCTACAGGACTTTTTAATTTTTATTTAATTAAGGGTTTGACTTGGAGAAATGAGCTCACAGTAAAACTAGGAAGGAGAAAACTTAACTTCCACAGATCTCCACCTCTCTGACTGTCAGAATACTTGGTCCTTAGCCTGTAGCCGTGTGAATACACCGTGCTCCGTCGTGTCTGCTGCTCCGGTGGCTCTCAGGTTTTCTCTGCACTTGCCAGGGTGGCTGCAGCCGAACCTGCAACAACCGTGGCCGCTCCAGCTGTCTCACAACCCCAGACCTGACAATGACCTTGCCCTACAGAACTCTCTGCTGTCCCCACTTGTGTCTATAGCCAAGTCTGGCAGCTCTCAGCAGTAACCCTTCTGTCATCCAGCCCTTCTTCTTTCCAGCTCTCTCAACCCTAGTAAATCCTACTCTGCCTCTTCCTACAACTGAAGTCCGACTGTTCAATGCTTTGTGAAGTGACCCAACAGCTGGTCAAAACCATAACATTCATCTTTATGAACAAGATGAGCCTGCAATTCTGGGCTAGAAAGATGACCGTGTTTGTCATCCTCCTGACACAGCTTCTTTTCTTCAATCTAAGCAAACAGTCTGGGCTTGCTTTTCCTGAGCTGCCATTTTTCTTCCTACGAAACGCCGCAAACTGACACAATATATTAGTTACTCAGAGATTTCAAAGCCTCAGCCCAGCTTCTCAGCAGCCAAGAGCACTTGTTGAGAAAAGGGAAATCAATATGATGAGAGAAGCAGGCATGTGTGATTTAAAATAGACTGGTTTGAAGTCATTGAGCCCAGTTGTCCGTCGCCCTGTCCTTTCTATGTGACCTGCATGTTCTATGTTTTCACAACGGTGAAGGAGGGTTGCAGAGGTGAAAATGCTGTCAGAGAGGAAAAGACAACAGGGAGCTGAGTCCTGAGGGGGATATGAGTGGGTTTTATCACTAAAAAGATACCAGACCTTTTCTACCCCGTTTTGACATGGGTACTGGCTTGGGATAGTTGTCTCAAAGTCCTCCTGCCCTATAAACAGCGAACTCCTGGTGATTTAAAATAGATGTCTCTGAGGCCAGCACCCTTCTGTGTAGCTGCAAATTCATGCCATACCCTGAGTAGTATCCCACAGAACAAACCTGCCGTTTAAATTGAGCTTTTTCACCACCATTCACTCCCTGGCTTTCTGACAACAGGGCAGAGGAAAAAGCAAACACCTCGTCTGAAGGGCTGTACAGGAGTTACAGAGTCTGTTTCTTCTGGTTTGAGATGATCCCCAGGAGCCACAGCACCTGGTGCACTAGAAGGTAGAAGAAACCTCTGCAAATGCAGTTATCAAATTGCCTACCCATGAGGAAACTTTCTCCCTGACACCCATGAGTTAAAGGCAGGGTTACAGCCTTCGAGTTTATAAACTTTATAAAACTCCGTGCCTGAATATTTCCTTTCTCTCTCCCTTCCTTTCTGTGTGGTCAGATATGGATGGTGTTTCTTACTTGGACTGCTTCTAACAGCAATCACTTTAAATTAAATAGTTGACCCACGTGCTTACCTTTTCGTGTTCAAAACCCTAAGCCGCTGAAAAACCAAAGGACACCTTCTCTTGGTCTTACACCAGGGTTTAAATCAACCTCAAGGCACGCACAAATCCCCCATCATTCCCTCTAGCCTTTTTCCTAGGATGGGTGGGGGGAAAAAAATAAAGAAGAAAAAAAAAAAATCTCCCCCTACTTAGTATCTATTGGTCCCTTGAACACAAGAACCACTTGACCCTTTTGCATAAACTCCTGTTAGCCCCTGCCAGCTGGATCCCGTGTCCCGCAGCCCTCGGTGCGCAGGGGGGTATCAGGCAGAGCACGGCTCATCTGCTGCCTGCCGGGCGGCTGCTCGCCCACCGGAGAGCTGAGCAAGCTTATCAGGATGCTGCACCTCCAGACACCACCGGCACAATGACAGCAGGACCTGCCTGTGAAATGAGGCCAAGATAAATGATGTATTGCCCTCAGCCCTAACAGCGTGGCCCAGACAGAAACCAGGTGGAGAGGAGGGAGCCGGCACCTTCTGTAAACAATCCCCTGTCTCAGCTGAAACGGCTTTAGGCTGAGATGCTGGATTAAGAAAGTGATTTTTGCCCTGGACAGAAAGTTAAAGGGCAGGGATGATAACGCGCCGATGGCCAAAGGTGGTTGGGGGAACTCGGCCATTACTCAGCAGTGGTTCATTTGACCTGGCAGGAGAACATCTGATATCTAAACAGTCCCCCTCATCCTGAAGCACTCAGAAACCTCTACACTAAATATTTGATGCCCTTGTTTGATAATGTTTATTTTGCTTTCTCCCCACCTGTGTGAGGCTAATAAGCTGTGAGTGGGGAAAACACGGGGTAGCACATACCAGAGATAAAACACTAACGTGTGATCTTTTTTAAACAGAGATTTATGAGACGTACTCCGAAGCTGACTGGACAAAAAAAACAAAAAAAAAATGAAAGTAGGGGATTTATTATAGGGCCCGGTTCTGCAAGGGTCTAAATGCCATCGGCAACATGTGGGCTCCCAGATCCTCCCTTCGTAAGAAACTTGTGCAAATCACGACGCACTCAGTTGCCTTATGATTTAGTACCAGGATTTTGATCGGCCTCGTCTGGGTATCAGCTTCTCCACTTCTGCGTGGATGGAAGGGGAGGGGAAAAAGGTGAATTTACTCATTCCCCTGCATCTGAGGGAGTTCTGTACCCTCTCAGCACTCTGTGGCTGGCTGAAGCTGTTAGAAGCGGCAGTGTGGACAGCTCTGCCACGGGGTTGGTAAGTTGACCGGTTAACTCCAGAAGACCTTATGGACCAGTTCCTGGAGGCTCTTCCACCCTGCCAGCTCCAACACCAGTTTGGACAGCCAGACCTCCAGTCTCCCGAAGTGCTTCGAACTCCTGCAAGGCCTCTTTAGCATTTAAAGAAATACAGCTTTCTCTTTTGCGTTCCTTTACAAACCAAGCCCCTCCCTTCTGGTTTTTATTATCAAGACATTTACCAGACATAAGGAGAAATTACTCTGTGGGCTGCTTTCTCCCTCTCCCTCATTTGAAAACATCCTTTGGAGGCTTTAGCTCTCATTTACCTGTTTTGACAGGAAGTCTTGGCCTCTGGGCTGATGGGTTTCCTTTCCAGATCGAAAGAACCGTGGTCTTCTTAAGAAGTCTGGTGGTTACTTCTGAGAACCAGAAATGCTGAGGTTTCTTTCTGATTTTGCCCCTGTGCAGGGAAGAGAAATCCACATTCGTGCCTTTTCCCACCGTTTCCTCGTTTGTCGGAGATACAGTAAAACCCCCATGGCACAGGTCACCCTGCCACCGTCGGTTTCACATTCTCAGCTTCACATTTAAAAACTCTCCGCTGAAGGAAAGAGCCGCCTGTCACTTTCTAACAAAAAGTAAATACCGGAGGTGGTCACCGCGCTGGCTTTATTGCTCTTGAGCTGAGAGAGACCCTTTCTTTTTTTTATCTCCTGGGTTATTAGAAGCACACCTTGACTTGTGAAAGTTCAGGTGGAATTGGGATAAAAGCTGGAAAAGATGCAGGTTATAAGTATGTTTAAAATGTTATCTGTTCTTTCTCAAACATGTCTTCCCAGCTCAGGTATTTACACGCTGATAACCTTTTGGTCCCAACGGTGCTAGAGACTTCGTGCCTTGTATTTCAAAACTGATAAGAAACTGAAAGATGTTGGAGCCTCCAGGAAACATTACGAAAAACAAGCCTACCCCCTTTTCCACAAGTTCCTCGGGTTGTTGTGCTACTTGAAACACTGAATTTCTGGAAATTATTTACCTTATGAAGTCTTTTGCCCCAAAGAAGATAGGAAGGAGTTCTAACTTTCAGGACTGATGAAGAGGAGAAGTAACTGCTTTTGTTATTCAAGGGTTTGGCCTTTGGTCTCCCTTTGATCTGCCACTCTCATAGATTCCTTCCTATCACCACATCAAGGAGAATTTTTATCTTACTGGGAGCCTTTGCGTGCGTGCTGTTATTTTTTATTAAAATCCTTTCACGGTAATATCAGCAGAAGTTTTGCAACTGTCTTGGTCTGGTTTGTCTTGTAGGAACTGAACAGACAAAAAACCTCCACATTTTTGATGTTTTAAATAATCTAGTGAGTAAATGTCCTTGGAATGCTTCCCCCCACTCCCCTTTTATGCAGTAACGTGGCCACACCATAGAAGAAGACTCAGCAATAAATAAATAAATAAATACTAACGATATAGGATATATCTGAGGGCAGAGGAAGCTCAGCTTGACTTTCACCAAGCTGGTAAGAGTCTAAGAATAAGTTTTCTCTGATGTTGTACAAAATGAATTCAGCAGCTCTAAGGCTGAGCAGAAGTGTGATATTGCTTTAAAAATAAAACAAACAAGTAAGCAAAATGCGTTGCAAGAAATATCATCCAGCACAGATCAAGCGAATTAACCGGCACTGGATTCCCGTTCCTCGAGATCAGGAAGGGAAGGAACCTTGGCAGGGTGAAACTTCCCCTGCCATTCCTCACCTTCTGAATCAACACAAGGGCTCATTCTCCCAGGGCCTCTCACTGGCACCTTTCACAAGCTCTCCATTCAGTGAACAAGAGCGAGGAAACTACGGGAGGACAGGCGGCTCCGAATTTACTGGCAGAAACACCAGCGGTTTCAGCTTGATGCTGTTGACCTCTGATCACTGCGTTCAGTTCTTATACTCAAGCGGCTGGTACAAGCCAAATTTTACGACTTGAGTTTTAAACTCCTACAAAGGTCCTCAGGAGGAACACGATTTAGGCTGTTAAGCTGTCGAAATGATGCTGATGCCGACCTGAAATACTCGGATCTTGCGGAGAAGGAGCCCAAAAGGCACCCGGATGCTGAGCAGATACTTTGCGCCCGTCAAAGGCATCCGTTTAGTGACACGTATCCTCTCCTTGTGCTTCCATGAATGTTTCTCCCCACTGAGAGCCAATGACCACCAAAGACAGTTAAGACATTGTGCTTGGTCTGGAACAGAGTCCAGCCCAGCAGGGCACCGAGGCCTTGGCACCGCGACAGTTAAGCGAGCCAGATGAGGTTCCACTCATACCTTTCATAGCCAAGACTCTGCACTTGATTTATGTCCAGTGCTGATGATGACAGAAAAGTGCAGGCTTGTTAAACCAGGGCTCCGGGTGTATTTCATGTACGGCTGGGCAAAGCTTAACGCAGCAGGTCAAAGACATGGCAGAAATTCGGGCCCTTCGTAAACACCCGCTTCTGCGCCTCACTGGAAGGCTGCAGAGGGCATCGCCCTCCTGAGCTTGGCGCTGCCTGCGAGCTGCGGGTTCCTGCCTTCAGGCCCCTGTCTAGGCTGTAAAGCACCAGCCAGCTGACCTCAAACCACCTTCATCAGCTGTTCAAATGGACCTCACCCAAACCGGCCTGGAGGAGCGCTCAGGCCACAGCTTCCAGCAGACAAAACTTGCTGCACGCTCGCTTCCAGCACCGGCGTCCTCACAGGCAGCTGGGAAGGGCTCGACTCCACCATCCTGTCCTCAGGAACAGTTAAACCGGCTTGGGCCAGCAAACCTGGGGAACAGCTCTTCCCTCCCAGCTCCAGGAGTGACAGCAAAGGGCAGAAGCTGCTGGAGACAGCCCAGCCAACTGCTATCTTCGTAAGGTGCATGAAGCACAACGTGTCTCCCCTTCCCAGCACTCAGCTGGGCAAGAGCCTCACCCACTGGGAAACGGCCTTATCCCAGTCTCCCCTCGCCTTCTTCCCCTTATTTTCTTGAGAGAAAACAAGGATTTTGTGTTTGGATTGTGTTATTTGTGGGCTTTTTTCTTTCTTTTCTTTCTTTCTTTTTTTTTTTTTTTTTTTTTATAACGGAGCCACAGAAAGAATATTAAATGCACAAAGAATGCCTGCTGATTTTCATGGCACTATCAATTTCCTCTCTGGCATGGAGGAGAGGCAGGGTATGGGTCAAGGGGAAAAAAAAAGATTTACTTTTCCTTGATACGCACAGCCTTGGCAACACGGTCGTGAATGCGCTGAATTAGTAACAAGCCATTCAAAAAAAAATAAAAAGAAATGAAAAAGCTCCCCTAGAAGAATTTCTAAGTTTGTAGGCAACAAGCCTCCCTAATCAAGTCTTACAACCCAGCTCGCTACTTCATAAATTCGAAATAAATCATAACAGGGGCATATTAAAATAATTTGTATCAGTAGGGACTGATTTAAAGCCCAGCTCCTCATCCATCAACAAGATGCTTTCTTTTCCTAGCATATTCCTCCGAACTGAGGGAAAAGCTTCGCCAAAACCATTAATAATCAAGCAAAGAGAACCTTCGCCGAGCGAATGGACAACGGGAGAGGAGAATGAGTCTCGTAAACTTGTTATTTTTTAGAACAGAAATACTCCAGAAATAATTACGGGAGACAAATGCTGCTGCGACTTGTGATCTTTTCATGAAGAATAATTTAGGACAATTTTCCATGCACGAAAATAACATTTTGGTTTCCATTTTGCATTAAAGGGGATAGTGACGGGGGGAAAAAAAAAAAAATTAAATAAGGTGGTAAACCCACCGGTTTCCCGGGGGGAAATTTAGCGAGGGAATGATTGATCCTTTGGAAACGGCCGAAGAAATGGATATTAGGGATCTAAAGGAAGGACTTTCACTATTTTCCCCCTTTTCTGATCGTTCTGGGAATAGGGAAGGGCTCGGGCAGGAGGGAGCGGAGAGGTCCCGGCCCGGAGGGTGCCAGCGCCGAGGGAACGGGGCTTTCCCGGGCTCCTCTGCACTCCTGCGAATTACAGCAGGATTGACAGCAGCTCTGACCCGTCCCTTGGGTGACCTCTGTGGTTAGAAACACCCCTAAAAAAAAAAAAA
>VWZK01017125.1:50844-75155 GCA_013396935.1 Baryphthengus martii | reverse complement strand
AAAAAAAAAAAAAGCCACAAAACCAAACTCAAAGCAAAACGCAGTCGTGTTCCCCTCGAAGGTGAGCCCAGTTACCCTGGCTACAAGCCCCGGGAAAAGCAACTTTTTTTCCTTGCAGGGCTGGGGAGCTGCTCCCCACCGCCCTCCTCCCCCGATGGGGACCATCCTCTCCCAGCTCTGCTCTCCCCAAACTCACCTGTCTTGGGCGGGTTCCTCTTTACTTTCATCCAGTCGAAAGTCTGCGTGGCGCTGGCGTTGGGACACGGCTCGGAGGGGCACGAAGGGTCTTTGTCCTCGTTTAAAGAAGACGAGAGGTTGTTGTAAACGCCGGGCAAGTAGCTGGGCTGCTCCTGCCCGTAAAGGTGATGTTGTTGCTGGTACTGCCCTGCCCCGCAGTAACTCTCTGCTAAGGAGCCGAGGCTGGATCCCGCGTTGGCGGAGTACCCGGCCGCCTGGAAATACACCCCGTCCGTGTCCTGCTGGCCGAGGTAGAGCTGATGGTGCCCGTAGCTGGGAGCGCAGCTTTGGGCTGGGTACCCGGTGGCCGGGGCAGCGGCCGCGAAGGGACCGGGGCGGCCGGAGGAGGGAGAGGGGTAACCGGGGCTCTGCTGGGGGAGATGGGCGGTCGGGGCCGCGCTCCCCCCGACGCCAAAACGGCCGTCTCCGGGAAAAGTGTCACTGCCGGGGCTACCTGAGCAGGAGGGGAAGGAAGGGGAGCTTTGCTCTAAATGATGGTAGGCGCCCGTCCCACGGTTACAAATTGCATACTCTAAGAAGGAGTTCATCCTAGTATTGTCCATCTGCCACTGATGGAGGAGGGTCAGCCTGTTTTGGGGGGGATTCCGCCTGCCCTACAACCTTTAGATAGTATGTCAAAGCTGTAAAACTTCCTTCCATGCATCGCTGGCCCTCGAACCCCGCAGCCTTCGGCGGGGCCGGGGTGGGGGCAGGGGGAGGCGGCCACGTGGTCCAGCCCCAGCCCAATGAGAGAGGGTCTCCTGAAGTTTGTCACATCTCTGAGCTCATCCATCAAGGGCCTGACATTTGCATGACAAAGGGGTTTCAATCAAACCCTGCCCATCAATCTGATAACAACACGAATACGTCAAAATCTTTCCTCAAAGACTTTAAAACAGAGGAGGGAGGTGGGGTGCGGGGAGGTGGAGGGGCTGGGGAGAAGAATTAGAATTATCCACGACTGTTTTAAGTGCTAAAAAGGCCTCCGAGTTACGCGCTTAGCCCGTTTCAGCACAACTTCCCCTTGCCCCAACTTAAAAAGAAGGTTTTGCCCACCCCTGGCTCCATGTGAGATAAAGAAAGACAGAGGGAAAAGAGGTGGGGAGGTCTGAGTGCTCTAGCCCCCCAGGCACAAAAGGATGCGCTTTTCCCCATTTCGAAACTTTTCCCCAGAAAGTGACTTGAAGATGTTTGGCGTTTTCTGGGCTGAGGAGTCTAATAAAAGCTCCAACGAAAAATATGCTCCGTGTGGTTTAATTTCGCCACACCGGCTTTGTGTCTAGGGCCAGTGCGGGTAAAAGCAATGTAATTAAATCAATATTCTAATGAGGCGGTGAAATAAAGTTAGGAAGACAGAACGTCTTTTGTTGGAAAAAATACCATGCCCGGCTTAGCAATTAGAGGAACGGAACTAAAAACGATCCATGTGTCTATTCACGTATCTTCCTACTCATCCAACTCACCCCTGCACCTCCACATTGACCACTGAAAACAGGAGGTGTCCGAAGGGCTTTAACCAATTCTGGACCACCGAGCTCTGCTTTCCCATGGCAAATCTGGTTTGATCTTTTCCCGAATCTGTTGTCAGGCTGGAGCTTTCCCCCAACAGAGTCCAGCTGATGAGTAGGAGGAAAAGCACTGCCTTCGGGCCGGCCACTCCACTGCCCAGAGAATGGAAACATAGGTAGGCAACATTTATTTACTTGTTAGCAGAAGGGAGACAAGAGCACCCAACAATATGACGCCCACAGTCATTTGTTACTTGTCAGGATATTTACTGGTTATTCAGCTTCTAGGAAGAACCAGGAGGGCTCTTCTTCTTCTTTTTTTTTTTCTTCCCAGGCCAAAAGTTCACTTTGAAAAGTATAAACACGTCCTTTACTTGGTGGGTTTGGCTGCTGCAATATGTTGGGGTACCATTTGTTAAGAGACTACAACGCAAGCAGCCATGGCATCAACCTTCCTCCCTCCTTTACATCCCTCCCAGAGAAAATCTGAGTTTTAGCCAATTACAACTCTCGCCCTTCAATAAAAAGAATGAGGAGAAAACTATTTCCAGAGCTGCGCGCCTATTTATTCATTTATTCTACCGGCTTTGCTGATGCTGAGATATTCAAGAAGAAAATCTTTTAAGTTACAAATGTTCTCTGAAACTCTCTACCTCCATTTTATTTTTGCATAAAACAACCGAAAGTGATTATAAAGACCCAAAACAACTCTCATGTCATTCCCCTTGCAAGAGGAATCGGCTTCTAATTTGTTTCCAGGAGTGCTTTTTATATTATGCTCCACTCGCGTTTAAACGAATGTATTTTATTTAAACGATGATTACAATAGATGATTTATGGGTGTAAAATGAAAAAGGAAAAGGATAGAAGTTTATTTCATCCTTGAATCAACTGTTTCATATTGTCTGATAATTTCCATCGAGATCTCACTCCGCTGGTACAGTAAGAGGATGTTTTATGTCACTAAAATAGAGCTGTCTTCTGGAGCTTCAGAATTCACTCCGAGAGACCTCACTGCTGCGGAGGGAAAAGTTTTGCTCTACAAATCCTCTCAGCGAAGGTTAACCCGAAATTTAGACTTGAGGCAACTCTGAGGTGAAATCACAGAGTTTCTTTGATAGATGGAAAAAAAAAATAGGTAGGGCGGAATCACAGTTTTAGCCACGAAACGCAGCAAATATCCCGATGACATGGGATGCTCGAGCTCCTGGGAGCCACTCCAGCCCCGGCTTTAGGAGGAAAGTGAAGATTCTGGTCAAATGGGTATGTGAAAGTGAAGATAGAGCCGAGGAGAGGGTGTGAGGAGATGAAACTTCACTTTGGGAAAGGCTGGGTTTTTTTATCCCTCTGTGGAGTTAACCGTCAGGTCGCGAAAGGTGGGGTGTCGGAGATGAGTAAGGGACCGCTGCCTTTCCGCTCCTCCCTGCCCCAGGGCGCTGCGGGGCCACTCGCCATCTGCTCCTCTCCACAGCCTGCTCAGACCCCTCATTTCTTACCTACTGGGAGATCCCCGGTAGCAAAACACTGGGCAGATTTCAGGGTGCTGGTTTCCAACCCCCTGCTCGTGGCAGATACCCCTGGGTACCCTTTTCCCGGCGCTGCGGGGCTGGCGGCCCCGGGTATGGCGAGTGGGGTGGCTGTTCTTCAGCCCACACTGCCCTCCGGCTCTGCCTTACAGCCCAAAGTGACATGGCTTTCCCCAAAATGCGTGGCTTGGGGCGACTGCGCGGTATTTTCGGAAGCCACGGCGTCCACGTGCGTGCAGGCACGCTGGAAACCCTTTCCCAAAATTCCCTGCCCTGAATCCGATCTCAAATTCTTGCGCTTATTATATTCGGTTTCATTCCCCTCATGGAGGTGTGAGATTCAGTTTTGGCCAAAACCTTCATAACGGGCAGGAGAAAGAAATACTAGATCATTGCTAACAACTAATTGCCGTCTAAGCCAAATTCTATCATTTTCACATTTATTTCTTTAAAACCTCCTTTATGGGGAGTTGGAAGAGGGAAAGCCATCAAAGAAAAGGTGTAAATGGAGATTCTCAAATTATCAAAACTCTGTCCTACACTCCCCCAATAATTTCTTAGCCTTTCATTACGTTTATTACTTGATTTTCCCTTAGATATTGAGCGTGACAGTCATTATCTCTACTCCTCAAACTGCAGGCAGCACCCTTTTGGGGATGCTGATGTCTTTTAACAGGATCCAAATCAAATATTCAAATATCTGGAGATGGATGAGGATAGAGGGTAAGCAAGGATTTTTTCAGCTCTTTGATTCCTGGAAGAAAATAAATAAAGAAAGAAAAGAAAAGCTGCCCCAGGAGTGAGGTCGGCTTGTCCCTGGGAGCAGAGAGCGTGATTTCCATGCCCACTGGTCCAGATTTTCCCCCCCGGCACTGAGTGAAGGTGTGAAATCCAGTTTCGGTACACTTTTTCAGAACCGAAGGCGCTCCGTGTTCTTGTCTCCTTCATCCACACCGAGGCCGTGTGACAACCCCCCACAGCCCCTCGCTAAATTAGCAAGAGGAGGCTTTTTCTCCCCTAGGGGAAACCCACTTCTTTCGCCCCAACCCAATGGAGGCACCTTATTAAAATAAACTTTTTCTTGAGGGCAGTTTTTCCCTTTTAGCGGCACAAAACGGCTCCACGAGCCTGGGGGCTGCTGGCTGGGGGGACTTTTCGCCCTTCCTTAAGAAATGGCTTCTTTGCTTCCAAACAGCTCTCCTGACACGGAGGATCGGGCCCTTCTGGAGATGGTTTGTGGGAATATCTCGTGTAAGAAATCTTACCCGAGACAGAGTTTTCTGGCCAGGCGACACTGAAGGAATGAGGCATTTCCAAAGGCTCCAGAGTGCCCGGAGTCTTCAGATGCTTCTTTTGGGAGTTAAATATAACTCTCTGCGGAGAAAGTTTATATCGTGCGTAAAAAAATGTCACTTCTGGCTCCTGGCGGGGTGATTTATAAGAAGTGGAGCTGACGCCGGGGGTGCGTGTTTGGCTGCGGACTTGGTTATCACCAAAACCGACTCGTCCCTAGAAAATTGTCAGGGAAATTTATAGCCCTGGCATGAGTCTTGGTTAGCTCATAGCCTCCGAAGCTATATTTGGGGCGAAAAAACGAAGAGGGAAAATAGAGTAATGTCATGGAAAGAAATGTCTCGGCGTTTTGGGAGTCGAAAGAAATGCAGAAGGAATCTCACGGAGTTACGAGCACGGTGCTATCTCCGAGCTGCAGAATAACTGAGGGAAAATTAAGATAAGATACAACTCTTATCTGCTGCTGTGGGGAGGGGTGGGGACCAGCACCGTGACCGGCTCCAGCACGATGCCATGAGGCTGCCTGGAGTGGGGCGGTCCACAGGTGGCCAGCATCCCCCGGAGGGGTTGGGAACTCACTTAGCCTGGGAGAGGGGCATGTTTTGTGTCCTCGGTCTCCTGATCAACGCTCTGAGTGGAAGCTTTGAGAGAGAAATGCCTCTTTCGATATTTTTCCTTTTCAGAGTGGCACAGACCCCCTCAAATCCCGCCTCCTCTTGTGCCAAAAGATCAAATTCCTCTTCCGATGGCTCCGGGGAACGTGTCCTGTTTCCTTGTTAATCGCATCGGCTCTTTCTACGTGGTCCCCTGGGCAGAGGTGTGTCTGTAAACCGGCTCATCTCGCTCCTGAGGTTCATTAAAGCCTTTTTGCTCGGTGAGAGAGAAGAGGTCTGTCCCTGCTGTTCCTGGGGACAGCTCTGCTTTCCGCCACAGCGGGCAGAACCTACGGGCTCCTCATCCCTTGCCTTTCCTTAGGACAGCTCTGAAATCCCGAGGGACCCTTTGCCCGGGCCCTGATCTGAGCCTAGACCCGGGCCCGGGCAACTCCAGGAGGACTCAGGGCCCAGAATGAATCTGAAGAGTCTCAAACCATCCACTGGATCCATTCAGATCCAGTCCTCAGCAGGCCCGGCGTGGTCTGTCTCTACTTAAACCGGCCCTTTAATGAGGGCATGAATTTATTAACAGCTTCATCAGTGCTACTAATATTAGTAGGTCGGGGTTATTAATATCAGCCAGCGTCAGTTTAAGCAGTATCCTGCTGGGGTTGAGAACTGAATTCATCTGGCCGGACTGCAGCAGTTCTTAACTTTCTGCGGACCAGTCACTCTGTTATTTCACCCTTGGATGTATATAAAGAGGAAAACAAATCACCAGCAAAGCTGGGGTAGATGCGAGGGGTGCCAGGGAGGCGAGCAGAAGGTGGTCCTCTCAGCCAGCTCCTTCCTTTGATGGCGATGGAGCATTAGGAGCCTTCCTCAGACTCCGGCCACAGAGGACAGGGGTGCAGTTAAAAGTGCTGGAAAGGGATGTGACAGCTTAGCTGAGAAAACGCTCCCTGGACGGGTATTCCCGGAAAGCTGGAACCTGGCGCTGCAGCTCAGGAGGAAGCTGGGCTGTGATTCCCCAGGAGAAATTAACTCTTCCCACCTCACCCCTGAGAGGCTCCGCTCCTGCCTCACTGTCTCGTTTCCTTCACAGAAGGTTTTGCGCCTTGAGCCTTCCCCAGGCTCTAATGAGTTGGTTCAACATCTTCAGGGCTTCGAGTAGCTCTTTAGCAAACACATCCCCAGACTAGATCAGCGCAAGACAAATATTACTTTAGCATCCCTCCAAACACGTGCCAGCGTATCTCATTTGCATATTTCTAGGTTAATAATCGCGAGGCAATTGCAGTGTTTTGACAACGATCAAGAGCTGAATACGCTTAATATGCTTAATATATGCCCTCCAGTTGCGCAGAACAGAAGGGCAGGGTTGCAAATATGCATTCCCCATTTGTTTGACATTTTGAAGAAGGTAAAGAATGGCTGAACTAATGGCGAAATCTTACAGTCATTCAATAATTTAGATTTTATTGAATATTCCCCTTCTTTCCTCCGACATTTCAGTCTTGCTAATTAGGACAAATAAGAAGGGGCCTGCTGTTAGCAAGGATAATAACTGGCGAGGTTCCATTTATTAAGTCACTTTCCGTGGGTGTAGAATTGATCTGTGGCTGTGACTGGCATGCTTTCTAGACCTGCAGCAACTTTGAGAACTCATTATGATCTGCAGAAGGGCCCTTGTTAGAGATTTGTATTGATAAGGTGTCAGAGTTTACATTGGGGGGTTCGCGGAACCCCCTTTTCCGCCCTCGTCCCATCCTGGCGCTGCCTCCTCAGCGTGACGGGGGGAGGCCGCCCCCCTCCCAGCCCCACGCGATGGAGGAGATCCTGCAGAGGACGGTATCCCCTCTTGTCCCCTCCCCTTCCCCTCCTCCCTTCCCACGGAAAGGGCGTGTGTGTTTGTGGAAATCCGCTGCAAAGATCGATTTGCGGAGAGTTCTACCTCCGCGCATGTATTTTTTTGAGTTGAATAAGAGGCTCCCTTCTCTGGAGTAGCCAAGGGGGATGTGCGGACGAATAATCCGACCCAGACAGGGCTGAGTGACCCCGGGGATCGGGCAGAGGCCCCGGGGACCAGGCAAAGCTGAGCGACCCCAGGGAGTGGGCAGCGGTCCCGGTTACCGGGCAGGGCTGAGCGGCCCCAGCCGCTTCGAGCCCGGCGCTGCCGCCCCAGCCCGGGGCTCTCGGCGTGGGCCAGCCGCGACCATCTGATTCCCTGCTCCTGTCGTCCTCCAACAAGCCTGTATTCAGGACTGAGAAGGGGGAGGAGGCGAGAGGGGAAATATGTAAAGCACTGGAACAAATGGCGCTTTGATAGACAACGTCTGGCAGTGCCAACGCCGCCGCTGAGTATGTTCCAGAAGCTGGAGATATTAAATAAACTTAAAGATAATGAATAGCCTTCTGTGGTACTTGGGCTGTGCCTGGGCTTTCTTTCCCCCCCGCCTGGCTGTGGGATTTTCAGAGCGGAGAAGAGTCGGTGAGAGAGGGCAACGCGGTGGGGGGGTGATGTGTGATGACTCCCAGGCTGGGGATGCGAAGGCAACTCGTCTGCAGGCAGCGCAAACCGTGCGCTTTTATTTATGGGAAGGTGTTAAGTAATGTTCACTTGCATCTTCTAATTGCAATCTACTTCGATTTTCAATATAAAACCCGACTCCTTCCCGGAGTGAGATGCTAGAAGGTTTGGAACGTCTGCTCGTTTGGTAGGGAAAGAGGCTGCCAATATTATTAAGAATAAAAAAGGTAGCAGTAAAACCGACCCCCCTTTGTTACAGCGGGAACAGATAATCCAGATCTGCGAACAGCAATTTCGAAAACATCTGTCGAGGGCTTTCTTTATTTCATTTTATTTCTTTTTACAGCCCAAAGTACAAAAGCAAGCCCGGCTCTGACGCTCCTAATCCGAAATAAAATACCGGGCGACCAGGCGGAGGTTTCCCGGACTCCTCGCTTTCCCCGGGGACTCCCGGGGGAAGGTGACAGCACCCAGCCAAACCCCGGCACCCAGCAAAACATAAAAAAGCACCCCCCGGGGAGATCCGCCGAGAGCCGGGGTTGGGGGGGGGGAACTGGAGGAGTGGGGCGGGCGGCCCAGGCTGCACCTTCCCCTTCCCTAACCCTAAAAGAAAGGGGCTGGTGGCAACATCGCTTGTCATGGCTGCTCCGCGCCTTTCCGCGGCTCCCTGCGCCATTTTAAGGTCTCCTCCGCGGGGTCTGTCCCCCCTCCTCGGCCGCTGCCACCCCCCTGGTTCAGCTTTCCGCGTTCCTTTCGCGCAAACCCCGCTTGAACGCCTACCAAATTTCTGCCATGTCGGAGGAAACACCAATGACTTAGCAAAGACGTAATATGATTTATTTTGGGTGTCACCGCGATTGATTCCTGCGCTGACCCCTTTTCATTCATAAGCCTCCTCCCCCCCGTCCCCGTCCCCGTGCTTCCCCCTCCCTGATACATGAGTTTTGTATTTAAAATTACATGTTGCTAGAAAGCTTTCCTAAAGGGATCCGCGGACTGGGACCGAGCAGCACAAACCGCCGTGGAAGGGAGTGCACGGATTTCTCAGGCCGAGGGGATTCTGGTTTATACGGCTGGGAGAAAAAAAAAAAAGGAAAAAAAAAAAAAAAAAGGCCTCTTTCACGCTAATCTCTTACCCTCTTTCTTCTATAACATTTACTGTTGATAAAAATACCGGCACACCCCAGCCTCCCTGGATCAATTTTTCTGCACCTATTCAAAATCCTCCCTTTCCGCATTTTTTTTTTTTTAAATTTTATTTCAAACCCGGATGTTTAGAAACACCAATAATTGCGATGGAGCACGTCTGTATTTTCTGCTGCAGGAGATGAGAGGAGGGAGAAAGAGAGGGCTGAAGGAGTAAAGCAGCGCTCGCCTGGCCAGGCCGGGCGGTGGGAGAAGGAGGGGGAATCACCGTAGGGAACTGCGCGGCCCCCGCCAGCCCCCAGGAATGTGCGGGGGCTCCGCGGAGCGGGCGCGGCCCCCACGCCTCTCCCAGCGCTGCCTTTGTGTCTCTTCCCAGCCCTTTATCCGGCCATTTCCTTATGGAGACGATATTTCAGTTACAAAAATAGATCGGCGAATGTTAACTTTAGAAACAAATGCCCCGCGTTCATTTATTCTAAAAACAAAAATAAAAAAACAAGCTCAAGGAAAATGAGACTAGAACTGAACACAGCAAATTATTTCTGACTCCCGAAGCCTCTTGAAATGTTGGTCGGGAGCAATTCCTTTTGTTTCCCGTCTCAATGCACACGAGGAGATTATTAGGACATCGTTACTGCAGAGCAGGAAAGAGGAAGGCGAACGATTTAGGCAAAAAATGCCACATTTTCGAATGAAATATGGAATAGCACACGTTTCTCGGTTTTATAAAGACGTTTATTTACTCTATGAAAATAATATACAATAAATAATTTGCCATTTACTATTAAAGGATTTGAATAAATAGTCTACATCTAAAACTTAAAAAGAGGAAGGAAAATTCCTCTAGTTTTTTTTATTATTATTATTTATTATTTTATTTTATTAAGAAATCTAAAAGTCTCGTTCTGATTCCTGAGAAAGTCGCTTGAAGGATTTACAACTGTTTTCTCTTGGGGACTGACATCTCTGATGTGCATGAGAACTATCGGGTGCTTTTTTAAAAATAAATAAGGGCAATAAATATATAAAACTGTAATTAAATACCTGCATTTGGAAAAACGATAATAAAAACCAGGCTGTTCTTTCCTGTGAGCCTTCTAGAATAAATATGGGGAGGGTGATTCAGGTCTCACAGTGTGAGGAGCTTTAAAGGAAAGTGTTTAGGGGAATGGAGTGATTGAATGAGCGATGGCTTGGGGTTATTTTTGGGGGTGAACCACCCCCTCCCTCTTACAGGAGCCTGGGGAGAGCTGTCAGTGGCTCGGGATGGGACTGGTGAGCCTGGAAGGGGCAGAAACAGCGAAATCGGGCCGGGAGCGGGGGTGGCTATTGGAAATTTAAATGTTGCAAATCTATAGTACAAAGTGCGCTGGTAAAAAAGTCCAGATCTTCCTCGGAGAAGTGGACGGGGCTCTCCAGGGAACTCTGGAAACCTGGGGAAAGCCCCTCTGAGAGCTGCAGGCAGGACTCTGCCGAGAAGATGCTCAGCTCTGGCAACAAAGGCGAGTCCTGCCCCTCGGGATAGCCGCGCTCCGAGGGACCGGCGGTGGCGGCGGGATCCCCGGCGAACCCCGGGCTCCCGGGCTCCTCGTTCCCCGGTTCCTCCCTTTGGTAGGGCCTGGCGGGCTCCGGAGCCGGCCCAAAAACGGGGCTCTCCTCGGGCTCCTCCGCAGGGTCGCTGCCTTCGTCCAGATTGGGGTAGGCGGGATCCCCGTCGGGGTTTTCTTTGTACTGGGTTTGCCTCTTGTGCTTCATCCGACGGTTTTGGAACCAGACTTTGACTTGCCGCTCGGTGAGGTCGAGCAGAGCTGCGATTTCCACCCGCCGGGGCCTGCAGAGGTATTTGTTGAAGTGGAATTCCTTCTCCAGCTCCAGCAGCTGCGTGTTGGTGTACGCGGTCCGGAGCCTCCTGGAGCCACTGGTATCTGCCAGCCCCTGGATGTCTTAAAAAGAGAGAGAAAAACCGCACGTTGTGAAGAAAAGGGAGCGAGGGGCAAGTGGAGGGGCTGGATCCGTCCCCTCCCTGTTGCGGGCAGGGCAGAGCCGTGCCCAGCACTAACTACCAGGAGGAGGGGGATGAGGGAGTGAGGGAGCCGCTACGGGAGAAAAGAAATGTTTAATTAAACTCTTCCCACTGTGGAAAGAGGGTTGAGAATCACTCTCCGGTCCTCTTGTCCCAAGGAGAAAGGATTTTGTTCCCTGGCCTCTTCCTTTAGAGACCTCTCTTCTCCATCACCTTCGCAGATAAGAGGAATTTCGACCCATTGCCTCCTTTCTTCTTTTTTTTCTTTCTTTCTTTCTTTCTTTTTCTTTTGCCCGTAGTTCGGGGACGGACACCGCAAAGCTTTGATTTCATTATTCCCGGATTATCTGACCAATGAGCTCCGGTGTCCGCCCTTCTCCTGCCCGAGCATTTACCTGAACTGTGCCATTAAAACACTGAAACAGTGAATTGTACCTTAAACGTTTTGTCCCGGGGGAAGGAGGGTCCCTGACCAGGGCTCTGAGCTCCCTGACCGAGAGGGACCTCAGAGAGAGGCTACTGCTTTACTGGGAAGCTGGGGGAGTAATTTGGGGGGTGATTATTTTATTTTGCAACGGGGAGCTGGCTCTCCCCGCTTTGCTGAACACTGAGAGTCCTGCTCTCTCCCTTTCCACCTCCCCATCCTGCTTGGAGCAGCCCCCGCGTCTTTCTTTCCCTCCCTCCGCTCTTCTTTTGGGTTTTGGTTGATTTTTTTCCTCGTAGGCTGTAAAAAAAAAAAATATAGAGAAATTCAGGGCTCGGAGAGAAAGACAAGCAAATGGAGCTGCCAGATCCCCCCGCTGGAGCTAATAAAGAGCCCGGCTTCCCCGGCCCCCTCTCCCTCTTCGTTTTCGCAGAAATTATAGCAATTTTCTTTTTTTCATTTGTGGGGGAAGGAGGCGGAAATATCCCTCCCCCACATACACCCCTGGCCGTGTCCATTGCTGAGGTGTATTTTCTTACGTGACACAGTTTCGGGGGAGGCGCGGGGGAAAGTCTGGTTTGGGGGGTGGGGGGCTGGGGTAGGGCTGCTCTAAAGGGGGGGGATTGTTTGTTATTCGGATCCTCTCCGATTTCAGCAAACACCCCCTCACCCCATCGCTATACCAACCTGCAGGAGATCCTGCGGCAGGAACCGGCACCGAGGAAGATGATGGGGGGGAAGAAGAGGAAGAGGCTGGAGCCTGGGGGGCTTTCTTGNTTTGGAACCAGACTTTGACTTGCCGCTCGGTGAGGTCGAGCAGAGCTGCGATTTCCACCCGCCGGGGCCTGCAGAGGTATTTGTTGAAGTGGAATTCCTTCTCCAGCTCCAGCAGCTGCGTGTTGGTGTACGCGGTCCGGAGCCTCCTGGAGCCACTGGTATCTGCCAGCCCCTGGATGTCTTAAAAAGAGAGAGAAAAACCGCACGTTGTGAAGAAAAGGGAGCGAGGGGCAAGTGGAGGGGCTGGATCCGTCCCCTCCCTGTTGCGGGCAGGGCAGAGCCGTGCCCAGCACTAACTACCAGGAGGAGGGGGATGAGGGAGTGAGGGAGCCGCTACGGGAGAAAAGAAATGTTTAATTAAACTCTTCCCACTGTGGAAAGAGGGTTGAGAATCACTCTCCGGTCCTCTTGTCCCAAGGAGAAAGGATTTTGTTCCCTGGCCTCTTCCTTTAGAGACCTCTCTTCTCCATCACCTTCGCAGATAAGAGGAATTTCGACCCATTGCCTCCTTTCTTCTTTTTTTTCTTTCTTTCTTTCTTTCTTTTTCTTTTGCCCGTAGTTCGGGGACGGACACCGCAAAGCTTTGATTTC
The DNA here is from genome assembly GCA_013396935.1 of Baryphthengus martii. Classification (NCBI taxonomy): domain Eukaryota; kingdom Metazoa; phylum Chordata; class Aves; order Coraciiformes; family Momotidae; genus Baryphthengus; species Baryphthengus martii. The sequence continues at coordinate 62,504 of VWZK01017125.1, read as the reverse complement.
ATTATTCCCGGATTATCTGACCAATGAGCTCCGGTGTCCGCCCTTCTCCTGCCCGAGCATTTACCTGAACTGTGCCATTAAAACACTGAAACAGTGAATTGTACCTTAAACGTTTTGTCCCGGGGGAAGGAGGGTCCCTGACCAGGGCTCTGAGCTCCCTGACCGAGAGGGACCTCAGAGAGAGGCTACTGCTTTACTGGAAAGCTGGGGGAGTAATTTGGGGGGTGATTATTTTATTTTGCAACGGGGAGCTGGCTCTCCCCGCTTTGCTGAACACTGAGAGTCCTGCTCTCTCCCTTTCCACCTCCCCATCCTGCTTGGAGCAGCCCCCGCGTCTTTCTTTCCCTCCCTCCGCTCTTCTTTTGGGTTTTGGTTGATTTTTTTCCTCGTAGGCTGTAAAAAAAAAAAATATAGAGAAATTCAGGGCTCGGAGAGAAAGACAAGCAAATGGAGCTGCCAGATCCCCCCGCTGGAGCTAATAAAGAGCCCGGCTTCCCCGGCCCCCTCTCCCTCTTCGTTTTCGCAGAAATTATAGCAATTTTCTTTTTTTCATTTGTGGGGGAAGGAGGCGGAAATATCCCTCCCCCACATACACCCCTGGCCGTGTCCATTGCTGAGGTGTATTTTCTTACGTGACACAGTTTCGGGGGAGGCGCGGGGGAAAGTCTGGTTTGGGGGGTGGGGGGCTGGGGGAGGGCTGCTCTNGGTAGGGCTGCTCTAAAGGGGGGGGATTGTTTGTTATTCGGATCCTCTCCGATTTCAGCAAACACCCCCTCACCCCATCGCTATACCAACCTGCAGGAGATCCTGCGGCAGGAACCGGCACCGAGGAAGATGATGGGGGGGAAGAAGAGGAAGAGGCTGGAGCCTGGGTGGCTTTCTTGGAGGATTTCTTCTCCTTCATCCAGGGGAATTCCGCTGCCAAGGGGCCGGGCTGTGCCGGAGGCTGGGGTTGGAGCTGGAGCAGGCCATGAGATGCTCTTTTTTGGCTCCTCGGTCTTGCCTGGCTGCTGGAACAAGGATTCAGGCTGAGGACGGTTTGCTCAAAAGGAGGAGGAATTAATGTCGAGTCCTTGATTGATGAAGTTTGAAATGTCTCCAGGACAGCGGGAAGAGACGTCAGGCACTCTGCGAGCGAAGGCTGGCTATTTATAAACCCGATCTCCCTCTCAAATTCAAAATTCATGGCTTTTCCAGGGCCCAGGGTTTAAAAAGCGGGAGGGGGGGGAGGAGAAGGAGGAGAAGGAGGGGGAAGAGGGAAAGAAATCTGAGGGCCTCAGTTTTTATGGCAGTGATGATGACGGTTCTCGGGCTTTTTATAATTGTTATATTGCTGATAATACAGGCGTATGGGGACCTTGCTCTATTAAACTCGAGACTGGGGCGAAATTGCAGCCAATTCCTGGTCACGTGGCCAGCCCTGGCCAATGGCAGGCGGGGCCTGGTGGCAAACAGAAAGCATTATTTTCTTNCTTTGGTTACAGAAAGTGTAAGTGCTTGTCCTAAGGCACTCTAAAAAAAAAAAAGGGGGGGGGGGGGGAGAGGAGAAGATCCCCAGAAAATCCTCCTCAAAAATCCTCCTCATCTCCCCATCCCATACTCTTTCCCAGGCCACCATCCATCTCTCCCCAGCCGGCCTCGGGCTGAGGGCACTGGGGGGGCTACTGGGGCTGAAGGGGCTCCTGGGGGGGCTGCTGGGGGCGCTACTGGGGCTGGGAGGGCTGTGTGCAGGGACCCGCTGCTTGGTCCTGCCTGTGCCCTGCTCAAGGAGTTGAGCTGCCGATGGTTTGTACCCGCCAGGGATGGGTAGGAGGGGAACCAGGCGTGGGAAAAGGGACTTTGCCCCCACCCCCCACCCCCGAGGAGCCCGTCGGGAGCCACGGAGGTGAAGCCTGAACCGCAGGAGAACCAGGAGCTCGGGGCTGGCAAGCGAGGGGCTGCCTGGGTTGTTTTTTTCCCGTCATATCCCGTACTGTAGGAGTTGGGAAGTTGAAGCCAGAGGGAGGGTTGGGTTTGGAGGGTTGGGTTGAGCCTGGATGCGAGCACTTAAGAAATCAAGGGGGTTTTCAAGTCAAGTACAGCCCGACCGGCCTGATTTACCTGGTTAAATTACTTTGAAAGAACCAGTCTAATCCTTCTGCTTCTAAACCCAGACTTAATGGACCGTCGGCACTTTTCTTAAAGGCCAAACATGTTTTAAGGTCACGGATATCTTTGAAATCCCATTTCTTCCTTCCGATCTTTTCTTTTTCTTTCCCCCTCCCCCCCCATCGCCAATAAACAGCGCCACTTCCAGAGTTTACAAAATAGATAAATAAAATTAAAAGTCATTTCCCAGGAAGATTTTTTTTTTCCCTTTTTCTTGTTCTTTTAAAGTGCCCGGGTCCACACAAACCGAAAAGAAGAGAGAAACGATCAATCTTTTTCTCGAAAGACTTTTGACAGCTCAGCCTAACTCTCTCAGCAAAGAAATTTGGCTTGTGCTAAAGAGTTGCTTAAATCAAGAAAGATTTCGAAAGTTTCCTCCCAGGGCTGGAGTTCGGGAAGTCTAGAAAGTTATAAATTTCGAGGGGAACAAAATAAAAAAGATGAGGTGTCTGCTGCAAAACAGAAATGTGGCTGGGTTGTAGTTTGTTTGTTCAAGCTCCGTTTCTCCCATTTTGCAGCAGAGAGGGACTGACCGGCTGCATTCACGCGGGGAGAAGCCTGGAAACTTTTGTCAGCTCAAGCATCTGTGTGGGTGGTGAAGCTTTCTGAGAAACACAGAATAAAGCTCAAGCTGAAGCCAAAGCGCAGTTTAGCCAAGAAAATAAAAATCATCATAATAATAATAAAAAAAAAGACATTTACAAAGCGCAGCTCGATTGAGAGGAGAATTTCCCTAAATATTTTGTATCTGTGAACGCGCTCGTCGAAATCAGCATCAATCTGGGCAGAGCAGGACTGATGGGAAAATGAATAGTTAAGTTTTCGGTCATTTCTTGCTTGTTTGGAGTATTGTGGCATTTTGGGGATCTCGGCCTTTGTCATGAGGCTGCCAGTTGCTGCTTTCTGAGGGGTGGTGCCGTTCACTGGGGAGCTGGGATGCAGAAAAAGAGTTTGGGATGCGAGAGGAAACTCTTTCCAGCCGCTCCCAACTGTTCTCGTCGCTTTTGCTGACACTGAAGTTGCAAAGGAGGAAAAAAAAAAAAAAAAAAAAGGGAAAAAAAAAGAAGAAAGAACCTCCTGGGGAAAGAGGGATTTTTTTTTCCCACGCACCACGCGGAGGCACAAGGGATAAAAAACCCTCCCTAGTCAAGGGGAAAGGCATCGCCTTGCAGGAACAAACGCGCAGGGTTAGTGAAATAGAGAAAGGAAAGGGATATGACAGAAAAATGCAGTAATTTTAGGATAAACCGCGGCCTGCTGCTCTGATTCAGCGACACAGATTAAACGGTGGATGTGAGGAGTTGCAGGAGAGGGAACCCGTCAAGAAACTTCGTGTGTTACCCTCCGAGCCTCGGAATTACCTTCTTTTTTTCTCTAATTTTAACTAATTCCTGGGAATCCCTGACACCAACCCCAACAACATGGCGACGTGGATGCGAGATGGAAGAATATATGCAGTGAGAAGTGGGGGGGAAGTAAATCCAACGACAAAGCCAAGCCTAAGCCAAGCCGATCCCAGCCCGAGCCTACACGGGTTTATGCTTTTAAATTATGGGATCTCCGAACGGGAAATTGTTCTCTGCATGGACGGGCACAGCCCAACCCCGTCCTGGGGAGAAAAACAAGCCCTGTCTCCCAGTTCCACCGTTATTTATGATTGCGCGAAGATTATAATTAGTAACCTGGAACTTCATTTATTCAGAAGGCTCAGAGATGGAACGAAGCCGGAGATCGTTTCTCATGTAAAGCTTTCTCCTCTCGACCTTTTTAGCCGGATGGGTTTATCCAGACACCTACAGCTGGCTCAGGCTGTGCACACAGGTGTAAAAAGCAGACACACACCCTCTCTCTCTACAACCCAACCCTTTTTTTTTTTGGTACCTCTTTTCACCTTTTTCTTCCGACAGCAACCCAAACCCCTCTCTCCTTTCCTCCGGAGGGGACCTTCCCCTCAGCAGCAGCCCCAGATATGGAGCATTTCGAGCCTGACAAGCAGTTCACCCCCTTCCCACAACCATAAAACTTTTATTGGCCCTCGCTGCTTTAATATAAGTTTTTTTAGGGCTTTCGAGCGTAAAAGGCAAATTATTCACGGTATTATCCCATCTGCTTTTGCTGCTGGCAAAGGGTTATTCTCTCTTTCGCTTGCGCTGATAATTTAACCTCTATCGGTGGCTATTTTTCCCCTTTTCGTAAGATTTTTAAAAGCCTCTGTCTGAGAGGGATTGGGGGGGGGGGCTGTACTTGTGTGCGTGTGCCTGCACATGTATGTGCACATCTGCGCGGGTACGTGTGTGCTTCTGTGCACGCGCATTTGTATTTTAATAATTATTATTTCTAATAAGTTATTTGATTTCACTGTAAAGGTCCCCGCAACGGAAACTCTGGGGCTTTTTTTTTTTCTTTTTTTTTTTTTTTTTGTGATTAATCCTTTTTCCTTTGTTTTCATTTGCGGTCCAATGGCAGCCCGGCCCCGGAGCCACGTGACCCGCCTTTGTGGCCGCGGGCGCGGGCCGGGCCGCGCAGAAGCCGCGGAGAGGGAGGCGGGACCATTCTTGGCCCAAATCCCCGGGTTTTCACCCCAGAAAGGGACTCGGACACGAATCCCACCGTCTGAAACGCTTCGAACTGTCCCTTTCCTGCCTTCTCTTTGTTATTTTTTTCCACACGTATCATTTCTTTTCACCTCTAAATCCGACTGCTAGGACAAGGTAAAATTGATAACAGAAAGTTTATTCAAGAATTGTTCGACAGACAACCCTTAAGCAAGGAAATAAAAGAACTACTATAAGAACAAAGAAAGATCTCCAAAGAGGAGGGGTGAGGTGGGAGGGAGGGATTAGCTATAGTTCTTCTAATTCAGGACTATACAATTACAGTCTGGTTCTGCTCTCATGCCTCCAGTAGAACTAATTACATTATTCATAAGTACGAAGGTAACATAAAACTACTGGTCTTTCTAAATTACAATAACTAAAATAAGCTTGTTGTACGATGACAAGGAAACACAATGTCCTTTATAACAAGTAAATACTAAAAAAGTACAATTTGATTCTTTTTTTTTTTTTTTCCTCATATAAATACATAATATCGGGGATAAATAATACAAAAAAAAAAAAAAGAAAAAATATTTTAGACTGGCTATAACCAATAAATATATATGAATGTTCACCAGAACACACACCTATTGAAGGACGTCTCGACCGAGTTGGACGAAAGCCCTTCAAAGTTGTTTTTATACCCATTATATGTAAACTCTAAGTGCAACAAAGATGTCCAGACAAGAAAGCATTAGCAAATACTAGAGATCCATTCACTTCTGCTTCGATTGGAGGACATTCCGTTTGTTCAAATATACCCTGTTTTCACGTAAGGTCAAGAGAAGAGGAGGAAAGAAGCGTAGGACTTCTAAGTCTTAAGATTGCTTTTCTGTTAATGAACCCTAAGAAAATTACCCCCCAAAACAACAAAACAAAAGCCCAGCGCTTTCCAATGGAGACTTCGTGTTGTCAGAGGCAAAGGTGGGAAAATATTCAGACCTGTCAACTTTCTTCCTCTCTTTGGACTGCTGTTAACGTTGGTGAGGGGGTTTTAGGCGTTTCAAAACCTTTTTTTCCCCAAACCTTCTGCAGTTCTGAAATCTCCCTTATTCTAATTTTTTTATTATCATTATTATTATTATTATTATTTTTGAGAGGGGAGGCAGGAACTGGAGGGGAAGAGCGTGAATCCCACGCGTTGGCAGGTTTGTATATTTGCAGTTTACGCGGGGGCCGGTGGGAAGTCTCTCGGTGAAACTCCTCTGGAGGCTGGAAAGGAAAGCGCCGGGTTCCTCTTGGGAAAGACTTGGAGAGGAGGGTAGTTTTCTTGTGAACCTCTTCTGATTGCATATGGAGACGTGTGTGCACGTTTACGTAGATGCAGAGACACCAGCTGTAAAGGCTTGGCTGGATGACTATTCTCCTTTCCAATGTCCAAGAATTATCAGTGACGATCCGTACTTGGAAATGGAAGATGTTGCTGCTTAAAATCTGCTGGATTCCCACAAAACTACCCCAAACCCATTTCAGAAGCATTTGTGTTGAAACACAGGAGGTATCTTCAGAGAGAGAACTGCTTTGGGCAGTAAATACCGAAATGATTGGAAATTGTGCCTAATAAACCCCAGAAACAATAACAACAAGCACGACACCCTGGTAAAAATCGCCCTGTCAAAGAAAGAAAGAAACGAGCTCAACACAAATGTTCCTGAAGCCGATCCTGCCCTCTTCCCTTCTCCCGTGCCCCGTGGAGGGCTCCCATCCACTTCGCCTGAGCTCCCTATCACAGGTGGGTCAGCTTGGGCGCCTCTTGGATTCTGCCCTGAGAAGAAGCGTGGTGCGTGGAAAGGTCTGTGTAGGTGGGATGGGTCTCACACGGTCCGTGGTGCTGGCTCGGGGGCATCTGCGGCGGCCCGTTGTAGTCCATGTTGGCAGCCTGGTGATGGGGCAGGTGATTGAGGCCGTAAAGGGACGGGCCAGAGGTGGGCATAGAATCCACATAGTTACCTCCAACATAGACGGGGCTTCCCTGCATACTGGGAGTCCCGTAGGCCACCCCGTTCCCTTGTAAGACGTGGGGGTCGTACTCGGGGGCCGTGTTGGCGTATTTCTGTTGGGAGGGGCAGCCTTTGATGGGGTTTTGGTAGTTAGTTGACATGGCATAGGCATTTTGGTGGGGTTTATTGAAGGAAGGCGGCGAGGGGGCGTCATAGTTACTGCTCATGGTGTGCAAGGCGTTCATAAACCCGGCGGAGGATTGCATGGGCTGGGGCGGGCTGCCGGTGGGGGAAGGTCCTCCAGAAGAAGACCCCATGCCTTTCGACTTCTGATCTTTCTTATATTTCATCCTCCTGTTCTGGAACCAGATCTTGATCTGCCTCTCGCTGAGGTTCAGCAGGTTGGCCATCTCCACGCGCCGGGGCCTGCACAGGTAGCGGTTGAAGTGGAATTCCTTCTCCAGCTCCACCAGCTGAGCGCTGGTGTAGGCTGTGCGGGCTCTCTTAGAGGCCGAGGAGCCTGGAGGGCTTTTCTCGCCGCTGCAGGTTTCTGCTGGCCGCGAAATGAAATAAAAGATAATTACTTACATGCAGAAATTGAAAGCATCGTTTCTTAATAAATCCTGGAACAGGCACAAGAGTTCGACCCCCCCCTTTTCCCTCACCCCTTTGCATTAGCCTGCACTCCATAATCATGTCATTTATTAAGAGTTCTGTTCTCCAAAGCTGCCCCTGCTTTATGAAAATTTGATCATGTCATGTAGAAAAGGATTCCAGGGCCATTTATTTAGGAGTCGATTATTTCCAACAGATAATTTTGAGAAAATAATATTTGGCAGGGGGGCAGCCACGGCAAAGCCAATTAATACTAACGCGGGTCGGCGTTGGGAGGTGTTTTGTTTGCCGAGGTAGGAACGTGCGCGCGTCTGGTGCGCGCCTTGTGCTTGTGCCACGCAAATATTTGCACGTACGTTGTTAAGCACCAAATCGCATTTGTACCTACCTTTTGGTGAGATAAACCTGTAGAAATTGTATTCACATGGAGTGGAGGTTGTGACACAAATTTTCTACCAATAGCTATGTCAAAATGGTGATATTTCCATACAACTTTCCACCAAAACTTCCACATTTTTTTTTATCTCGATGGTGTTGGAGCTCCGTGCGCACGCAAGAACACGCACGGCTTGGTGCGCGCGCCCTCGACGTGCGCACGCACGCTCCGAGCACCGTATTTACCGCTCTATCTGGAGGCAGGGAGGTGAGGAGAGAACAAGCGCAGAGCAGCGGGTGTATCTGTACCTACATGGTCAGCCATCGGCTGTCTACAACCGCCTGGCTGTACTTCCCCGCGGCGCCCCGAGTGTGTTTAAAAGAAGCCAAGCGTGTGCAGTCGGTGCTGCAAGATGGGCCAAGGCTCGCTCGGCCCGGTCAGGCCGCGTGGCTGGGAGTCTTGGGATCGTGCCCAGCACCAGGATCCTCACAGGATCCTTACTGGATCCTCTCCCTTTCTCCTCTCGCTCCAAACAAGGCCACAGCGGCCGGTGGCCTGGTTGCCTGGCTGGTTGGGAAAGCAGAGGGTGACAAAAACAGAAGAGGGTACCTGTGCTAGGGGAGCTGTTTTTCTGTTTGGAGTTTTGCCTCGATTCTTTCATCCAGGGAAAAATCTGCTTGGTGAGACTGGCGTTTGCGCTGAGGTTGGCTTTGCTGGGGGCAGTTTTACCGCTCCCCGACTGGTTATTGCTGTTGCTACTGGTGTTGGTGGTGGCAGGGTTGGGGGGAGGCGAGACGGGGGGAGGTGGATGGTGCTCCTGGGGCAAACTCGGACGCATGCAGCTCCCGTTCAGGTCTTTACTTTTTGTGTGCGGGGTTGTGTTGCCAAGAGACTGGAGGGAGCAGGCGGACCTCTGGTAGTCGTTCTCCACGTGAGAGGCTGGCTGGAAGGGCTGCTGGGGACCCTCGTAGCCGAAACCATTGGCACTCCCGTAGGAGTAACCCCCAAAGAGCGTGGAGCTGTCGTAGTACGTTGTCTTCTGCATCTCTGGGACTCCCCAAAATGATTTTTCCGGCTACCAGGGTCTTGACACCCCTATGGCAGAACATTGGCACCCCAAGGCCACGTGACAGGCCGTTTCCAGCTGTCTATTGGAAGCTGACCTGAAAGGTTAGGAGAAAACACACAATAATAGTACCCGGCCTATGAATCCATCTTGGGGCCTGAAAGGCCCATGACATGAATAGGGTCCCGCAGAACAGGGCGAACAGATGCTTGGAGCAGATTTTGTCCTGTGTGCAGCCTAAGGAGCCTCAGCAAATGTTGCAGTGTGAAAGTGTTGAGCTGATTTTATGGAGTAGTTTTCACGTTTGGGTGCTTGGTTTAGTCGCATCTTTTTTATTTTTGTTTTGCCTCAGACCGCGGCACCCAAGCTGTGTAAGTACACACGGGCTCTACAAGTACACGTGGTTTCCTCTACATACATCTATTTACTTCTATAATTAACTAGATATATACATACAGGCACCCAGGCACACACATATACTCCCACTTAAAATTATGTGTGTTGTGTGCACCTACACCCATCCACATCCAGCTAACACACACGTCAACAGAAATATGAGGCCCCAGAAGAGATAATTCCTGGCTACAAGCATGAAAGGAATGAAAGTCTTGCTTTCTTACCCCTGACCTATTCAAATCACTCATTCACACACATAAAACCCGCAAGACCTCATAGCATCAGACATTAAAAGTCTGCTAAAGTTTATTGTAGGGCCTCTGTCCGGTATATTTGGGTTTAACCTGAAAATAGCAAATAATCAATATTTTTTTATCCAGGTAACTGTGTCCCTGACACAGCTGGCTCGATTTGCTGCTTGCACAGGGATTCATGGTGCCTTTGGAACTCGTTGCAAATATTTTAAGCAGAATGTGCTTTCTTTGGCCTGCTCGTCAGTCTCTCCCTCTCTGGTAGCACAGGTTGTGTTTAGAAAACATCCCTCCGTCGCCCACGCTGCTTTGTACTCATCTGTCCTGAATCTGCAACGACCATTGGCAAGACATGATTCCAAACCCGCTTTAATTGCTGGTTTGGTTTGGTTTTTTTTTTGTTCTCCTCGGAAACCAAATGTCACTGGGCCATTTGCTCTTAACTTTCCACTCCTTTGATTTTTCATCGTTCCTTCCTCCCTCAATCCGAGCTCAAAAAGTCTAAAAACCCAGTCCAGAGCCTCAAATGACAAACTGAAACCTTCCTTTTTCCTTTCTCTCTCTCTCTGACCTTCTTAATTTTCTTTATCTCTTTCTATTCTCCGAGCATAAACTTTCTCTACCTTAAAGGCAGAGTAGAAATACCCTTAGATATAGGAAAACTATCTTGACCTGAAAAAAAAACCCCTGATGTGTGAGAACCCATCAAACAGCACACGGATTTTAAAAAGGCAGAGACTTCTGTCTGCAGCTCAGAGTTTGCGAGGAGCCACTGTGCATTTTGTTTTGAAATTGATATCCATTGTATATTTAATTGTATCTCTTGTATATTTAATTTTATCTGGGCTCTTTCATTCTCTAAAATAAAATAAAATAAACTCTGCGGAGATAAAGTCTAATGCGATATTTCTAAGTACCGGGGTTTAACAGAAGCCGCAGCTCGACAATAAATAATATCTTTTTTTTTTTCCCCTTCCCTGACTGCTGTGTTCTTATGTCACGTCATATGAAACCTCCATGTACTTCTAATAGAGCCCCAGACAACGTGCCCACGAAGGGACTGCTTCGCTTTTTTTTTTTTTTCCCCCTTTTTTTTTTTTTTTTAACACTGATTAAATCCTTTATGCATTCCCAAATCTGTACGGTATCTTCCACGGAGATGTATTATTGTCTGCAGAGGGGATGATATCCTTGCTGGGAGTTATTCTCATTTGGTTTCCTCGCCATGATAAATATGTCTTATTAAAAAGTAGACTCCACTCCCCGAGCCGAGAAGCTGTGAATTAATTAACAAACAGCAGCGCCTTTATTATGAATAGGTTTGCTGAAAATATCTACGGGGGCAGAGGTAGGAATTTCTCCAAGGCCTTCCTGTCTGGCATAGGTTTCTTAAAAAAATTAGTAACGATAAAAAAAAACAATTAAAAAAACACGAAAAAAAAAGGAAAAAAAAAAACAGCAAAACAAATCCAAACCAGAACTGAGCGCAGAGGCTCAGCTAANCCAAGGTACATTTCCCAGAGCCACGAAACCAGGCAGAGCCCCGCTTTTAATTTAAATTATTATTATTAATAAATATTCTAAACATGCCCTTAACAATAGGTCGGCTGCTCAGAAAGAGCTCAGATCCCAGCGACTACCTTGCGGTGGATATGTCTGGAAAATAGAGACGCATTNTTTTTTTTTTTTAAACGTCCATAAAATAAATTTACAGTCCCCTTCGCCCAAAAGCTCCCTCGCTTGTGGCTTCCACAGAAGATTTGCTTTGTACCTCATCTCTCAGCGCCTCACAAATGCCGCTCATTTATCTTCGCCGGGGACGGCCGCAATCCTAATTATTTACTCCAAGGAATTGTTAAAAAAAAAAAAAAAAAAAAAAAATCTCCGGCAGAATAATAAATATTCGATTATCTCCTGTTCCAATTAAACCAGGGCGGGATCCGCGCTGGGTGTTTCATCAGGCTCCAAGTTTCACTTTGCGAGCGGTAACATTTAACCACAAACTCTTCGCCTGCAACTTTTGNAAGGAAGCTTAAAGCTTGTGAACTCTTCTTGAACCGAGATTGGAGTCATATGGTCATAAATCATTGGGACATATACTCCGCCATTCACAAAGTGATAGCCTATTTGAGTCCGGCTTACCTTAGTCTCTGACGAGCAAAGCACAGGCAGACATAATATATTTTCACATCCAGCATCCACGCAATCAATAAGCAAGGAATGACCCCCTTCCTTTCAAAACGTTAAAGGAATATACGAGAGAAGAGGCAA
>VWZK01017125.1:28637-46138 GCA_013396935.1 Baryphthengus martii | reverse complement strand
TTTTTTTTTTTTTTTTTTTTTTTTAATTTTTTTTCTGAAGGGAAAGACTTTGGGTTTTCCCGCTCCATAAACAGAGAGCCCGAGGGAGGGGAGAGCTCCGAGGTGGAGGGGAGAGTTATGGAGGGTCCAGGACCTCCTGAAACCCCAAACAGAAGCCAGCCCGGATAAGAAATCAAAATGAAACTGAGTGAGCGGTGGGTTTGCCTTGACAGATTAGACCTTTTTCTCCCTCTGACCTTTGCTTAGAAGAGCAATAACTCACCAGGTTAATGATCAATCAGCGGAAGTGCTTTGGAATTGTCTCAAAAAAAAATAAAATACCCAAAACAAAAACACAAAACAAAACCAAGAACCGGGCGGACACAGAACTCCCAGGCTCCTGGCGGGGTTGGGTCCTCCCGACCCCCCCCAGTACCCCTCTCCCATGGGTCTTCCCGTCGCTAAAATCCTCTCCTCGTCCCCGCCAGGGGTGTGAGGTGGTTCTGGGGGGTGGGCTGAGGGGGGCCATGGAGGGTGCGTGGGGGTGAGAGGAGGCGGCAGTTTGCGATACCAACGTGCTACAAAAGAGCTATTTTGGGAGCAGGTCGCTAGAGACTGGCTGGGAATCACCAGCCCCACTTTTCTCCTTTCACACGCACATACACACACCCCCTTCCAAATGCCAAAATAATAGCTTGAATTATGCGTTCACGTGACTGGGACACGTCAACCTTTTGCCCATTTTATACAGAATTCGTAACTGACCGGCTCCCCACTCCAGTCCCACTAATTCCCTCATCAGCAAATTCCCCAAACTTCCCGGGCCAGAAGACGCCCCTCTCTCCCTCCTGCTGCACTTGGGGCTGTCCTGGCCTTTGGGGCGTTCTGGGTTGCTTTTATTTTTTAATTTTTTTAATCTATTTTTAAATATTTTTTGAATTTTTCTTTTCCTTTTTAACCTGAAGGCGAAGGAAGAGAATAAGCACTGCCTAGGAAAGCGACCGCAGCAGCCACCGCTCCCAAAACCTCAGCGTCCAGCCTAATGGCAAAGGCGGCGGAAACGGAGGGGGGAAAATAACGGATTTGGGGGGCAGAAAAAAACGGAGAGAGGCTTCTCTGTCCTCCCAACGACGGGACAGCGCCCAGAGGTCCCGAGGACGGGCTCCTCGCTCCCCCGGCAGCGAGGACGCGGCTCTTACGCTCACGTCCAGGGTCCCATTTTCTGCTCCTTTTAACTCCCATCCTTTTCTTCTTAAAAAAAAAAAAAAAAAAAAAAAAAAAAGAGCGAGATAGAGGGAGGGAGAAAAAGAGGATTCAAAGCTTTTCTCCCACTGCCCTTCCCTCACCTCCCAGGAGGACCAAGCACCCACGCTACCCCCGTGGCCATTTCTGTGAGAAAAGGAAGGAAATCGGTTATTCTATTAGTTTGGTTTTTTTTCAGTGATACTCGCCTGAATCCGTGATTCGGCTGCCGCTGGAGAACGAGCTGGGCATGGGGGAGAAGGGACCTGGGAGAAGAAATGAATTCCATTTTACCTGCTTCCTCCTGATAATTCATAAAGACTAACAATTCCTGAGGAGGGAGTCTCAGGAGAGGGAGGAAGAAGTGGTGTCGAGGAATTCTAGTGCTCTGCTTTGGGGGGGTTTACACTGAATATTTATGGTCTGTAGGGAACCGTGTGGATCCCACCGAGTCCTGCAGCCTCCCTGCACAGCACAGCTCTGCAAACACCCCCCCGGACACCCCCCCCACACCCAAACTCTTCGCTAAAATCCTCTATTACTATCGCAGTATTCGGTTTGTCATCCTCATCACCATATCAAAGGGCTCTCATCCATCCCGGGCTCTTAGTTAATTTTTAATTAGGCGGGAAAGGTTCGGGCAGGGCGATGTTTAACGCAGGAGAAGACACGGAGGTGGGAGTGGGGGGTTTAAAATCCGATTTCTCTTTTTAAGCACGGCCCTGGGTCGAGCCGGGACGCACCTCGCTACAACACGCGTGTTTTTTTCCCCGAAATATTCCATCCCTAGGCCCACTAAATCCCTGGGCAGAGGGGACAACCTACCTAGGGGGAATAACCCGAAGAAACGCAACTGTTCGGTGCACATCTCCCCCCCCAAAAAACCTCATCTCAGGGCTCCTGGATTTACCCACCGCTGCGGTGCCACAAAGAGGAGCTGAGTTCCCAAATCCCACCCTCTCCCTTCCACACTCGGGATCAGCTTCCCGACGCCGGAAAAAAAAAAAAAAAGAAACATCGGGTTCAGGGAGGGTGGGAGAAACGAAAATTAGACGGGTGGGAAAATACCTCCCCTCCTAAAATCTCCTGTCCCAAAAGAGCAGAATTGGAAGCACCACCACCATATAGATCTATACGGTTAAATTTCAGAAAGTGTCCATTAATATCAATTTACTTCAATGAAAACTTTGGTTCTTCATGAAGTTGATGATTTATGATAAAATCAATTAAATTACGGCCACTTAGGGCCTGCGGTTTCTTCTCAGATTTCATTCGCCAACAGATCAAGCGCTTGGTAAAAAAAAAAATCGGGTTTAGCTGGAGGCGAGTAAAGATAATTCTGAAGCTGAGGAAATTTAATGCAAAGCAATTTTCAGGGGGAAAAAAAAAAAAAAAAAAGGAAAAAAAAAAATCCCAGACGCTTGTATATCCGAGCTCCTGCTCCCTGCCAATATACCAGTTCGCCTCGGGAAATATTAGACACCGAGTCAAAACTTTTCCAGTTTCACGACGTGTGAGGACGTTTTTAGAACTGGCAACTTGTCTCGGGGACTGAGTTATTATCTCGCTCTAAAGGGGAAGGAACCAGAGGAGGACAGAGAGCAGAAATAAATAAATATATATATATATTTAGAAAAATTTCCCAGGTTTAATTCGATTTCTAGGAGGGTTGGGTTTTTTCCTCCATACGAACGATTTTCTTGTCTCTCTCTTAAAATCCACATCGAGTGTTCACGCGCGAGGGTGGGAGGGGGAAAGAGGGGGAGGATTTTTTTTTGGAGCCAGAAATGAACAGCACAAGACAGTAGAAAAGAACGCGTCCGATATTCCCACGCGAAATCACGCCCCCCCGGCCCTTTCCCTTCCAATCTCCAAAACCACGTTTGAGCGAAATGACTCATTTTCGAGGACATCTTTCTCTCTCCCCCAAACCCAAACAAACCTTGAACCTTCTTAAAACCCTAATATTTTCAGGCTCGGACTTCCTGCCCACCCAACAGCCACCGTTTTCATGCGAAATATTTAAGTCTCAATCTTACCCATTTCGGTCAAATGCACTGGCCGGCTAAAAGGAAAAGCAGCTCAACTAACCAGATGTTTCTTAGTCACATCTGGCCACTACAGTCAGACCTGGGGAGGGAAAACCCGCTATGGACATAACAGAGCTTGGGAAATCTTTTCTTTCTCTCTTTCTTTTCTTTTCTTCTTTTTTTTTTTTTTTTAGAAGCCCTTGTAATTAGGGTCTGCTTCAAGTAAACAAAAAACTTTGTAGGGCCATAAATCACCATCACATACATTCTTCAGTTTAACACCCCGCTTTTCCAATAGGCTTTTGTAGTTTCTTTTTCAAACAAGAGAGAGGTGCTAAACCTTTACCAAATGTGTCCCAGACAAAGTTGGCGGGGAAACATGCACTTGGAAAGAGCCGATTTGCAGCTAGTCTCGGTTATGGACCTTGCGAGATCTTTTTTTTTTTTTTTTTTGCTCATCCTCATCTTCCCCGATCCTGCTCCCGAGGCATCAGTCTTAATTTGTTACCAGGAGAAAGTCAGCTCTAGCTCACGGTGGCCGGTGGAGAAGCCTGTCAAAGCTTTCGGAGTAATTAATTAATTATATCTCACAGAGAAGAGCTGAGAAGGTAGAAAAGGCAGAGATGCATCAGTCTTTTATTTTATTTTTTTTTTTCAACTTCTTACCTGCGATACTGTCCGATCCAGGACTTCAAGAAGAAGGCAGCGAAGCCGGATCGGGGCGATGCGAGGAGCAGGCAAATTAAGGAGAAGAAACTACTTTATTGCACCCCGGTGGATCTTGCTGACAGCTTTCCCGGACGGTTTGGATATTTTTAATTATTTTTTTTTCCCAAAAAAGATGCTTTGATTTTTTTTATGTTTTTTTTGACTCTCTCGATTCAAATGGAACTGATTTGACGTGGAGAAAAAATAGAAACTCTTCCAAAACAGCTTAAAGTATCGCAAGGATGCAGCCCCCGATAGCCAGCCGAGGGAGATGAGATGGGGGTGTTGGGAAGGGGGAGTTGCGCGCACGTTCTCCTTTAAAAAAAAAAAAAGAAAGAAAGAAAAAGCCCCAAAAAACCTCCCCCACTCTCGAATCCTTGGTATCTATCTGGAAAGCTGTTTCTCTTTATAAAGACTTAAAATGTTGCAAGACGGTTATAATACTGAGTGACAAGGGGTGCTGGAGAGAAGGGAACCAAATGGATTCTGGTTTTTAGAGCCAGTAGGAATTGGCCAGCCTTCAATGTCAGGATTCAAAATTGATTCCATATGTCTCGTCTGGGGAAGGGGGAAAAAAACGAAGGAAAGAAAGAACGAAGGAAAGAGAGAGAAAGAAAGGGGAGGGGGGGGGGAATAAAAGTTAGGCAAAGCCCACCGGGTTTTTTACTTTCTTTCCCCCCCCCCACCTTTCCCAGTAGCCCCGGGAAGATACCCTGTCATCAAATCTTGCCCTTTTTTTCAGGGAATATTTTGGACTCTGGCTTTTGAAGCACAGAGCGGGAGAGGTACCAGTAGCAACAACCCAGATCTTGGAAGTTATTTTTAGACTGGGCTTTGCTGGAGCTGACCTCAGCGCGGGGAGAGGAAATCTGGATCGGGATGCTGGTGAAAGGGCGAAGCGTGTCGTGGCGCGGCGTCGGCTCCCAAAAATGAGAGGGAAGCGGGGCAGGGGCGGGGGGAGAAAAGCCTCCCGATCCCAAAAAATCCCACCCCATCCCGAGTTTGGCAGAAGCGAACGGCTGGAGCCGGAGGCGCATGATGTCCTCAAAGGCTCCGGGGCTCGGCGATGGAACCGGGGTGATGGGAGACGGCTGGGTGGGGACGGGTGGTCCCTCTCCTAGCGCCCCCCCCACACTCCCCAATCCAGAGGCTGCGGGTCGCCACTCCCTATGGATTTCACCGGGACATGCTCAGGGAGAATTTGACCCGAAGTTTTTGAGGTTTCTCTCCTGACCTCTAGATACAGCTGCCAATAAAGCACCGCTACATTTCGCATGGAGTCGGACATCAAAAGGAGACGAAATAGCAACGAGTGAGGATTTCTCCTTAACCCCTCCCCTCATATCTACGTTAAAAAAAAAAATAAAAAAAAAAAAGTCAAATCTTCAACATCGCCTCTGATTTACAGCCTTCCTTTTCAACTGGGATGGTTACGCGCAGGAAAGTGTTGAAATGTAGTTGCTGCCTTTTAGTTCTTTCCTTTCCCTCCTCTCCAGGAAAAAAAAAAAAAAAAAAAAAAAAAAAAAAAAAGAAAAAAGAAACCACTTCAAAGAAAACCGTCACCGTTTCCAAACTTTTGCCTATTTAACTGAAAAGCTACCGAGCTGTTCCCTTTTGTCTTGTCTGCCTGTGACTCGTGTTCGCCTCCTTTTTTAAATATGAAAATGAAGCAGCATAATTGGCACCGGCTCCGGGCCCTCCCCTGCGGCTCCTCGGGCCTCGGCTTTGGGGTGATGCCGGGTTTGCTCTGCCCAGAGCCGCTACCCGGGGGTGACGCTGGGGGCCCGAAACTCCCTTCCGGGGGAAAATACACCCCAAAAAGAGGGGGAAAAAAGCTGTTTGTATATCTTGCCTGTCCTGCCACCGCGTCCACTCCGCGCTTCTCCGCGCCTGAGCCACAGGTTTCCGCGTTATCCTCCTTTAGGGCTCTACTCGGCTCTCTGCGCTCCGCAGCTCTCGCCCTCCGCGCTGCTTAGATCTCAAATAACTCTCTCCTACCGCCTAGCAATAAATTATGAATTAAGGTGCTGTTGACTCATATTTACAACGTTAATAGCTTCCTCTTTGGGAAAAAAAAAAAAAAAAAAAGATCGGGAATAACTGGCCGACGGGGGAAGGGAGGGAGATTTCTTTGGGGATGAGATGTGAAAAACACGGCAACGCAGCGCTGATAGACCAGGAACTTCTGATGAGGTGGCAGGCAAAGGAGAAAGGCTTATTGCGCGGAAATTAATGAAATAGCACTTAAACTTGCTTATTACCCCCACCCGGCTCCTGAGAGTTATTCCTGCCATTTGTAACCATAAGGCACAATCGCTGGTTTCCCGGGAAAATAAATAAATAAAAATCTCGGTTTCAAGGAGTTAATAAAGAAATACAGATGAAATATGGTAAGGAACTATTTGCTCGCTATTTTTAGCCGGTCTGGGAGAGCAGCGAAGCTGGTGGGTTGGGAGAGGCGGTGGTGAGAGGGGCTTCGCGGAGGATGCGCGGAAGATGCGCGGAGGATGCACGGGGCAAGAGCTTCTGCTCGGGACTTCCCTTCGCAGCTCTGGTCGAACCCAAAGCCGTTCCCTGGGGTCGCCGTTAACCACTGAGGGGAGAAATTTGGAATTTGGGGAGGATGGAGCTAACACGGGTGGAAGAAGCAGAGCTCTGAGGATCTGAGGCAACGACAAAGAGCGAAGCGACGCTCAAGGCGGGTAACGGTGCCTTCCCAGCCCAGACCTTGCACAGAAGAATGTTTTGCATCACCCAAGCCCCTCTCTTGTCCCGATGTCCTCCCACAGCCCCCGGCCAGGGACGGAGCAGGACGGGGAGAGCTCTGCCTTCCACTGCCCGGCCCTGCTTCCAGCCTGGGTGTGGGATCTCCTCCCAGATCTGTGTCCTATCCTCCGTCTGGGGTCCCCTTCAAGCTTTCTCACGAATTTTGGGGCCCTATCTCTATTATGAAGTGCCTTCCTCGGTCTGGGTCTCCTTATAGGGATGTTGGGGTTCTTATTCAGGAACTGAACTTCTATTCTGACTCTTAGGCTGTTCATCGGGGTCTCAGGGTCTTATCCAGGGTCATAATTGGAGTCCAAAGCCCCACCCCGGGTCCAGGCTCCCCTCCCGGGCCAGGAAGCCAGGTTCCCGGGGTCGAGGCAGCGTCCCCAGCACGAAGGCTCGGCCAGAGCGACCCGGCAGCCCTCGGCCACGCCATCTCCTCCTGACATCTGATTATTAAAGGACGACACTCGCACAAAGGCGTCTGGACCGGGGATAAATAAAGCTCCGGTATTGATTTAAAGGGGGCTGCCGCCCAGGGTGTGGGCTGCGGGGTGGCTGCCCCGCACCGAGTCCGCAGCCGCCCCCCCACCAAGGGCCAATTTCTCACGCTCAACATCCCGAGTTGACTCGAGAAAAAAAAAACCCACAACAAAAAAAAAAACAACAAAAAAAAACCCCAAACACAAAACAAAACAAAAAAAAACCACCACAACAAAATAAAGCAAAATACCACCAAATACAATTCAGGAGGGGGAACTGAGGGGCGGGGGTCTGTATCCTTTTGAAGCCAAGAACTTAAATTAATACGGGGCTTTGACAGAGAATGATGCTGTAGTTCTGGCTCACTCACCGTCCCTGGATCTCCCTTAATATTTAATGAAAGTCGCTGAGTTGCTCTAATTTTACTACATAAAGGTTTACACTGGCAGACAGAGTTAAATATCCGCGCTCGGGCGGGGTGAGTCGGGGCTGGCGAGCAGAGGGGAGGGAAAGGCAAGGGGAGAAAAGCGGTGAATTCTCATCCGAGAATCCGGTGCGAACATTTCATCTTTGCTCCTGTTGTCAGTTTTATTGACTCGTCGCATGTTGGAGCTTGTAAAATATTTAAAAACGCCATCTCCCACTTCCTCCTTCCCTTTCAACACTCCCGCTTAGGACCAATTTGGTCCAGTTTGGAAGATGGGAGAGGAAGGCAGTGCCTGACTCCTGACCTCCCGTTCTCCGCGGAGGATGCGCTCCCCGCGCTGACAGTAAAGAAGGTAGAGGTGCCCCCCGTTTGGGACACAAACCTCGTCCCCAAAGCTTCATCTCTGCTCCTCTACCTCAGTGGCTTGGAAAAGAACTCCCTGATCGAGCTCAACTATGTTTTACATACAAAGGTTACCAGCTGCCGGCCAGGCTCTGCTGCTATTTAAACCTAGTTTTAGGGCTATTTTTCCTCAGAGCTGCTTTTTCCTAGGTTGATACCAGGCCCGGGGCCCTAAACAGAAAAAAAAAGCGTTCCTTAGAGCACCTTCTCCAACTTTCCTCATCAGAACATTAGCCTCCCTCTCTCTCCATCCATCAGCACCGCAGGCTTAGCGAGATCCGTGCTCTAAAAAGCCACGCAAAGTTTTCCTCCTGCTAGAAAAGCACAACGAAGCACCCGCAATGAGTTTATTCTCCTTTCTATGATGGTCAGGGGTTATAGGGAGGTCTTCTGGGGTCCCTCGGCAGCGCCCCAGTTCCCGGAGATCCCTATTGTTCTGATTTTGATGGACAAACTCCCTTCCCTGCCTGGGACCGAAGTTGTGCCTCCCTCAGAAGCAGCTCCCTCGCAGCCCTTCTGCTGCAACCTCGATTTTTATTTCATTTTATTCTCATGTTTCGAGTCTGATTTCTGTGGCTAGTTTAAAAGGAGGCATCTCCAGGAACCGCCTCGCTTTGCTCAAGCAACCTGTGCCTGCTCTCCAGCGAGGAGTCCTGCCGGGGGCTGAGGAGAGCGAATTGGGGAGAAAATGAGTTATCGTTGATAAAGGGATGCTGCAACGCAGGACTCCGAGCTGTAATTTTTATATTAAGGTCGTGCTCTTTTACTAGGTTTATATGCCAATGAGGCGTTCCCGGTTTCCCAAATTTATACAAATCTCTCCTTAATTGGTAATCACAGATGCTGTAATTTAAGACCCCCAGCTACAGAGCTTTCATATTAGCTGCTGATCTATTACTGTAAATCGTCTGAAATAATCAACTCCAGGGAGTGGGGTAGAGAGAGATCCTCGCTCTAAAATATCATCGCTTGCACATCATTTTCACTCGAGAAATGATTTATCTTGGACACCACTATAAACAACACAACTCTCTCACAAACACACACACAATGGCAGCCGCACTGCTGCTNAGGCTCACAAGGGGCTCTTTCGCGTTTTCTGGCTTAACGAAAAGGGGTTGAAAAAAAAAAAAAAAAAAAAAAAAAAGGTTGCGAGGAGAGAGAGAGAGGGAGAGGGAGAGAGGAATATTCCTAAAAATATCAATGAAATGCCTCGATGGGTATAAACACACATACCACCATGTGAAGAGAAATGGGAGGAAATGAAGACGGCTATTTGTCACATTTTACGACAATAACATTAATAACAAACAATAAATTTACATGGACATATAGACACGCTAGGAATTGGGAAGCCCCTGCTACTTACAATAATCCAGCCCTCGGCGTGGCTTCGTGGTTCCTGAGAATTGTTTTATTGCAGACTCCTCTCCCTCTCTCCTCCTCTCCCCCTCTTTCTCTCTCTCCCTCTCGCTCTTTCTCTCCCTTTTTTTTTTTTTTTTTTTTTTTTCCTCAGCTATAGGCTTGTTTTTTAAAGGACAGTTGAATTTCACGTCAGACACAAGGAGACCATGTCTGCGATTTTCCTGACGAATACATATCTATTCTGCAACCTCTGCATTAATTATTTAATGAATCACGTGACGGGGAAGGGGGAAGGGGGTCTCTCAGTTTCATACTCAAAGGACCACTGTGACCTTCCACCGGAACAGTATTTTTTTAAAGAAGTTTCGAACCGAACGAAGCTTTTCTGGATGGCCAGAGATTCCCCATCCCCAGGGCTGCCTGGCAGGGCTGTGCCAAGGTGGGGTGAGGCTGTGCAGAGGGCACCCACCTCTGAACCATTGCTCTGGTAAAGGGCACGATTTCAGGTTTATTTGTCCATCCTGCCTGGAGCTGGGAGCATTTCAACCTTTCTCTAACCCTTTCTTGGAGGTTGGCTCTGCTGGACTTTGGCTCAGCTAAGCCACATCGTGCTGCTTTTATTATTATTGTTGTTGTTATTATTATTATCGTTTTTTTCTCTCTACACTGAGATTTTTATTGCAATCTAGTACTCAATACCACAACTGTTTCAGTGTCTAAATCAACTGAGAATATTTATACTCCTGGTTTTAAAGAGCTGAGCCCTCCCTTCGCCTCACTTCCAGGCCGCTGCTGTTATTGTTTGGCCAGCCTTTATTGCATCAAAAAAAAAAAAAAAAAAAAAAAAAAAAAAAAAAAAGAAAGAAAAGAAAAAGGAAAGAAATCAAATTTTGACTCTGAAGAGAGCTGCCAAGTGCAAGGATCCTAGGGGGAAAAAAAAAAAGGAATGAGCAACAAAGGGAGCGGTTGGGAAAGGCCACGGAATAGCCATCGTGCGGGCAACCGAGGGGAGGGGGTCCCCACGGCCACGCGGGGGGAACTGTCACCCGAGAAAAAGAAGCGAGTAGAGTTTCAAAGCCTCAGGACCGTGTCCCAGCACCTCCGAATGTCCCAGTGTCTGGGCTGGGGTGGGGACACGACTCTCGGACAGAGCATCCCCACTCACCTCCTCAGCACCCCAGCATCTCTACATCTCCACTGGGAACTGGAAACCGAAATTCCACTCCTCTCTGCGGGTAAAGTCTGGAAGGAGCTTGTATTAAACGCAAAATATTCATTTTAAAAGCCTGAAAGCTGGGGGTTTTCCTCCCTTTAAGACGTTTTCAGGAATCTGGAGGGGGTGAGATCTGGGCTCCCTCCCGACCAGGAAGGAGGGAGCAGAGAAGCGCTTCATTTTCCAAAGCCCTCGATTATTTCTGAATCGATTTTATCGAGTGAAAGTGGTTGTCGGGAGGGAGACGTTTGGTCAAGGTGTGGGAGGAAGCGGGGGGAAAAAATCCGATTAAAAGAAGCTCCCGTCGCTGGGGAGGGTCCCACGAGGGAGGAAACTTCGGGGGGTCAATTCAGAAGCCGCAACATTCGCTTCACACCGTAACCACTTCTTTTTTTTTTTTTTTTTTTTTCCTAAGTCATAAACCGAAGTGTCCCTGTGAATGGAGACGGGTAAATAAATAATTAAAAAGAGGAGATTTTTTAAAAAATTAATAATAAAAAAAGGAATAGAGCCGTTCCAGGCAGCAAACAGAACAGATCCCCCTCTCTCCACCTCCGCTGGCATTTTGGGGTTGGTTTCATACAAAAAAAGCGCACCCGTTTCATTCTTTCTTTTCTTTTTTTTTTTTCTTTTTCTTTCTTTTCTTTTTTTTTTTTTTTTAAAGCCCCCGGTTCAAAGGGTCGGAAGCGCGGCCATAAACAGCGGCTTCACCCTCCGAGGTGCCGTGATCAAAGCCGTTTTCTTTCTAAAGATAAAATGAACGTTTATATAGTGAGAAAGCGAGATTGATTTACGGATTTAAACACGCCGTTCTTATTGCGGATCATAAATCTGTCACCGGCGATGAGAAACTCCCAAGCCGCTCGACGAACTTTAAAGAGACCCAGCGCTATACTGGGACAGCACGACCCCCCCCCTCCCAGTACTGGGTAGAGATCCCCTCACCCATCCTCACCTCATATCCATGCATATAGAGATAGATATACATATATACATTTATTTTTATTTCCTCTATACCCTTTTTTATATCTCAGTGGGGTTGGGTTACGTGATTTTTCCCACACAATCCCCCCCTTTTTGGGTCCAAGTTTGGCACCGAGAGGTAACAAAAGGATTTAACACCCGGGGAGGGACTGGTGCGTGGGGAGCCTAGGATGGGAGTCCCAGCTCGGGGGTCCCGATCCAATGGTATCCCTCGCTCCGCACCGTTCCGCACCGCTCCGCGCAGCTCCGCGCCAGCAGCTGGGCACAGAGAGGCTTTTGAGAGCGCCGTGGGCAGGGGCGAAGTGGGAGGAGGTGCGGGGGGAGGGCGGGAGTGATGGTGGGGTGTGTGTGTGTGTTGGGGGGGGGAAGAGGATGGAGAAGGGACTCTCGGAAACAAAGGAATTTCTGAAAATCAGAGGCGAGATGAGCCGCGGGACGAGGGAAACGACGGCGCGTTGTGGGGTTCGCTCCTTTGGGTTTCCTCCAAATTATTTCTGTCAAGCAAAGAGCGGAGAGGTCGCTCTGAAGAGTCAAATCACGGCAGATTCCCCCACGTCTCTCTCCCTCTCTCATTTTCTCTATTTTTCCGTACAAAAGAAAAAAAAAAAGAAGCCAACCAACAAACACCGAGGGCTTTGGAAGGGAAATCAGAGGGGAAAATGCCTGTCGGGCCCGGGTTCGGACAAAAAGAACAATTCCACCGTGAGAAAGCAGAAATAAACCTACTCCCAAGTCCTTTCTCCGCTCCGTTATCCCCCACCTTTTCCTCCCGGTGCTGGTTCCCTGTTTCCACGGCCCAAGACCTCGGTGAGGGCCGGGACCGGCGGGACCCCGCACACGCAAAGTTTTGCTAAACTGCGGGTTGAGCTGTTGCCCAGCACAATGTCCAGCCTCGGAGAGGTCAAGGGGTTTGCGAGGTCAGTCCCCGGCTGTAATACACAGCTAATCGCCTAGAAAACGTGTCCTCTGCGTGAACTCTATCCCTCGGTCCAGGCTTTGCCAGCGCTGGATTTTGTCTCCTCAATTTTCACCAGTTTCCTTCACCACGATTTTCCCGTAGCACTCCCGGGATGGGGAGACAACGCCCGGGAGCACCAGCAATTCTGGGACAATTCTGGGACAAAGACACCTCTTGGACACCCGCACTCCCCGGAATAGCCTCATCCCGGAATATCCGCACTCCCCGGGACAACCGCACCCCAGTTCCCCCGCATTCCCCAAAGCGGCCCGTGACACGAGCTGTGACGTCTTGCTTGGAAAAAAAATAATGTTAACAAGGAGAAAAGTGAAAATAATAATAATTAAAAAAAAAAATCCAAAAGGGATCCAAGCGAGGTAATTCCCCAAACCTCTCACGGGAGGGGCCCCTGCCGGTGTCCCGCAGCAAAGCTCCGCAGGGCCGAACCCCGAAACCGCACAAACCCCAAAGCAGGGAGGAAAAAAAAACCCTCTCGGCACAAGTAACCCGCCTGTAAACTTTCTCTGCCCGCTCACATCGGTCAAAATAAAACGAGAAAACAGAAGGAAAACCCCCCAAGAATTCACGTCTTGTTTTGCTTTCAGCATTTTTTTTTTTTTTTTTTGGTTTGTTAAAAAAAAAAAAGCTCTTTTTTTCTTTTGCTTTCCCCCAGCTTTCTCGTGAAAGGAGGCAATAAACCGATCAGAAATGCATGCCAAGAGAGCAGCTCTGTTACCTGGTTCGCTCCCACATCCTTTTTCCAACGCCCCAGAGTCGGCCCTCATGGTTTGGGTGGTTTCTTCCAAAGTGAGAGGTCTGGGGGAGGGGGTAGTTTAGTGAGGGGGGGGAGCTGGTTTTGGTTTTCTCCCCCAAAAATAAAGCTTTCACCTTTACGATCCAGATTTTATTATTAATATTATTATTTCCCCTGAAGATTCTTGTAGGACTCCGGGTGCTTTTTTCCCAACAGACGGTCTGCGGAGATTTGCTGTTGAATAACAATGGGAAAAGGATAAGTATTTAAAGAAAAGAAGTGATTAATGATTTTCTGTATAATTCTCGCATTTTTCTTGGCTTCTGTCTGCTTATAATGGCTGTGAACTTTTAGGTCCTATAGAAATCTTCTTTTCTTCCCCTTCTATTCTATTCATACTTTCCAGCTTTGATTTGCTTCTATAGACCCCGCATTCCTGGAAGCATATGCTTTTTTTTTTTAAGGGGAAAAAAAAAAAAAAAAAGGAACTATTTTTTTGGCCATTCTTAGAAGCACTATCTTGAAAATAACACCCTCTTTACAACCCCAGCAGATCAAAGAGAGAAACAGTAAAATAAAATGCAACAACAACAACAAACCACCCCAACCTCAGACATTACAATAAAATACAGCCCTTGCCACCCTCCCTGCAAAAAAAAAAAAAAAAAAAAAAAAGAGAAAAGAAAAAAGAAAGAAACTTTAAAGGTTTGTAGCTGCTACTTCTAAAAACACCATAGTTGACCCAAAATGCATCCATAAATCCATTTCTTCTACAGCAGAGCGTGCCATGTGACCACGTAAATATTATTTTAAAGTATTAAAAAAGAGAAAGTAAAAAAAAAAAAAATAAAAAATCTAACGGCCCTTTGTTCGAGCTGGGGGCAGGGAGACTTTTGGGGACACTTTATTTGCAAGGTGGCCGCGCGGTGACTTCCTCCAGCTAAAGGGATAACACAGAAACACACTTTGCCTTTACATATTTCAGGCCCTGCCTTTGTTTCAAAATAATGCCGGGGAATATTTCGCTCCTGCTGGGGGGTCTGGGAGCATTCCGTGGATATTGAACAAATAAGCAAAAGTCATTTTATTTTAGAGGCGAATATAGGAAAAATGATTATTTTCTTCAGCTGGTGCGGAGGTTTCTCCCCCTGCGGACCCCCTGCGCACAACAGTCTAGTTTGGTGGTTTTTTTTTTTTTGGTCTTTTTTTTTTTTCTCTCTTTCCCCTCCTTATATTTGTAACTTAGAACTGGAATGTTATTTCGTCCTGAACAGTATTTTCGATACTTTCTATGAGAAAGAAAATGAAAATTAATACAAGAGCTGCGGCTCACAAAAGAAGCCATTTGTCTTCTTGATTATCTATTTGCTTGTCAGGCTATGAGCTATCGCAGGAGCCAGCTCCTTTGTAATATAAAAATACACAGAAAACCTGCAAACACCGAGAAACATCTGTGCAAAAATTAGACTCATTAATGCATTAACTACCTTGGAGAAGGAGATCTTTTTTTTTTTTTTTTTTTCCTTTGTAAATCGAGAAGTCTCTCTAGAGAAATACAACGCTGCATCCATTCCTCGCAGCAAAGCAAAGCGCTAATGACTACCCCTGTTTTGTTTGAGACCAGTTTGGGAAGAGCATATTAATATATGCTTAGAACAAATAAATCATAATATGTAAGGCTTAGCAGTACTTAAGGCTGATATACCCTAGTCAAACATCTTTTGTTTTCATTAGGGAGTTGAGGCTGTGCCATTGACAACAGAAATCCCTGTAAAAAAAAAAAAAAAAAAGAAAGAAAAAAAGAAACGTTTTGTTTAATTAATTTCTTTAAAATAAAGAGGGAGCTTTTTCTCAGCAGAACAATAAGGCAACACACCCCCCCACAAAAAAAAAACACAACACAACACCAAAAAAAGCCGATACAAAAACCACAACAAACCACACAGGGTCAGATTCGCAATGTAAAAATTTATTTCCGATTGCGCTTTGTTGTTGTTGTCGTCGGTGTTATTTTTTTTCGCTGCTATTTACAGGTAATTCTGGACATCCCGAAGGACAAAGGGAGGGGATGGAGCTGCCGGGCTGGGCGGGGGTTCAGGGGGAGCCTCCCCAAACCCCGACCTCACTCGGTGCTCCCCCCCCTCACCCCTCCGTCCACAATTCACATTTTCAGAACAAAACTGGGCTAGACAGAGGGAGAGGGGACACCACCACCCCCGCCCCTCACCCTGGGCTGGGGGGGTGAGTCCAGGTGCCACTGTTATCACCCAGTTTCTAACCTAACCCCCTTGATTCCCCCTCTCCCCTCCCACCCACCTTCCCCTTTCCCCAGACTCGCAATTAACCTGCTGGANTCCTAAGAAGATGGAGAGTTTCCTTTAAAGAAAAACAAAAAAAAAAAAAAAAAGAAAGAGGAAAAGCCGGGGTTGGGGGGGGATCCTACATCACTCTCCATCCTCTCGCTTTCTTTGTCCACCACCCACTTGACCTAATTTTCTTTTTCCAAAGTGTCCCCACTCCCACACACAACCAGTATCCGAGAGCTCCCCACGCACACACTCCCCACAGTCCATGCCCGGCGGGGATTTTGAGTGTATTTATTGGATTTTTTTTGTTTGTTTTTGTTCTTTTCTCCATCGCAGGGCTGTGCTAGAACCACCGCGGCGGCTTTGGGATGGCGGGACAGAAACTTTCCGTTTGTGGCTGGTAGGTTAGAAAAGAAAAACAGAAGGGGAAAAAAAAAAATGGGGAAAAAAAAAGGGGGGATGGGGGGGGAGAGAAGAGAAAATCCAGTTCGTCTTGAAGAAACTGAGCCTCATTTATTAAAGTGAGCGCTGGTTGTCGAGGTAATAGCAGACATAAGGTCCATCCTTTGTACGGGAGAGTAAACATGACAAATGGGGCAGAGCTTGGCGTGATTAAAGATGAAACAAGGATCCATCTTAGCCAAATCTGAAAACTACGATCTACAGCCTTCTTTTAATGGAAGAGAGGCACCGCAGCACAGCTCTGCTTTGTTGCAGCTGAGTCTCCCTCTGTTCCCCCTATAAATAAAGAGCAACCCTCCTTCCCTCGCTTAAAAACCAACCAAACAAACAAAAATATTATCACGTGTTCCCTAGACACACACACACAACCTCACATCCAACAAACACACACACTCCATCCATCCATCCACCCATCCACCCATCCACCCATCCATCCTTCCATCCTTCCATCCATCCTTCCATCCATCCATCCATCCATCCATCCATCCATCCATCCATCCATCCATCCATCCATCCTTCCATCCATCCCACCCTCCATCCATCCAAGGAATAGTTATAGGCTGGTGGCTGGTCCATGGGATCGGTTTTGAGATCCTCCTTGTGGGATCTGCAGACTGGCCGAGGAGTTGGAAGAATTAGACCTGATCTTGGTATTTGGTAACTTGTGGTCTTTTTTCCATTTCATCCTCCTGTTCTGGAACCAGATTTTGATCTGGCGCTCGGAGAGGCAGAGGGAATGGGCGATCTCGACCCTGCGCCTCCGGGTGAGATAGCGGTTATAGTGAAATTCCTTCTCCAGCTCCAGGACTTGCTGCCTGGTGTAGGCTGTGCGGGAGCGTTTCGGTTCCCCTCCTGAGTAATTGGGGTTTACTGAACAAACACAAAGGAGGGAAAAGAAAAAGGAGGAGGGAAGGAAAAAAAAAAAAAAAGGAAGAAGAAAAAAAAGAGCAGAAGGAGAATTACTGAGCTGTTCCTTTAATAGGTCCTTTCCCCCCCCAAAAGCATCGCACATTCTTTCGGTGGGGGGATATACTCGAAAAAAAAAAATACACCGCAAACCTTCTAAAAATATACCCAGAACCTATCTCCAAATCTCCACCTCCATCCTCGTTGCTTGACGTGTATTCCTGTCTAAACGTTTTTATAAGGTCCCCCAGACACGTTTTCCGTGCCCTCTGCGTGTGTATATCCACATATTTCCACTTATATCCACATATATCCACACACTTCTGCCCGACCATCACTCGATTACCCTCAAACCTTTAAAGTTCCCCCCCCCATACATGCAAACAAGCAAACACAGACACTCCTTTTTATTAAATATCACAGTAAAAAAAAAAAAAAAAAAGAAGGGGGGGGGAGGGGGGAAAATAGAAAAAGTTTACTCAACCCGCCACTTAAATACAAATTACGAAAACATAA
>VWZK01017124.1:219-59957 GCA_013396935.1 Baryphthengus martii | reverse complement strand
GGTGGGGCTGCTCCGGCCGGGCCGCCTCAACAGCCTCCCGCGGGCTGCCGGGCCCCGGCACGGCCGAGCTGCTTTCCCGGCTTTCAGAAGCCCCCAAAGAGATCCTTGCTGGGCCTTTTCACCGCGATTCCCTTCCCCAGTGCGGACTGACCTGCGCTGGAGCTGGTCTCCTCGGTGAGAGGATTGATTACAGATCCAGTAATTTATTATTGAACAAATTAATCTTCTAACTGCCCAACAAACACACAACAAAAGTTTTTATCAAACCAGTTAAAATGATACTAGCATTTATAGTCCAAATTGTCTAATTAATTCAGAAAAGAACTTCAAAGCAAAGTCAAAATTGTTCCACATAAACTTTTTAATATCTACCCCTTTCCTGCTATAACGGTACTATGCCTTTCAGAGTCCCTGTGTAGCCTATGGTTGATAGTACCACTCTCCCGGGAAGGATGGGGAGGGTTGCCAGTAATCCAGTTCTTTGTTTAGCTTAAATGACCTG
Source organism: Baryphthengus martii (assembly GCA_013396935.1). Lineage (NCBI taxonomy): Eukaryota > Metazoa > Chordata > Aves > Coraciiformes > Momotidae > Baryphthengus > Baryphthengus martii. Next base: position 59,455 of record VWZK01017124.1, on the reverse strand, counting down.
TTAATCACCTCAAAGATCAAAAATGATCTATTTTGGTGTAAAGGATGTTGATCAAGCATGGCCAGCATGGTTGAAAAGGACCTCCTGACTAAGCCAGAATGCAGAAGGGTGGAAGCTCTCCAGGAAATTATCGAGTTGTCCCTGGAACATTATGGAAACATGGCCAAGGCATGTAGGGAATTAGGGAAACCCAAACTCAGCTGGAGCTGAAATTACTGAAGAATCTGAAAGGTAACAAGGACTCTTACAGGTATATCAATAGCAAAAGAAAAATCCAGGAAAACATGGGGCTGCTCTTGAGTGGGGTGAGTATTCTAATGACCAAATACACCGAAAAAAAGTAAGATACTTGATGCTTTATTGCTCTTAGGGCCTGTGCATGGATAGCCAAGCCTGATTTGCAGCTGTAAGAGCAAGATAGCTTGAGAAATTATAAGATGTTACAAACAGCAAGCTAGAATTTACCATCCAGGTCACAAACAACAGATAAGGATGTGAAGTCAGCAAAGTCAGGGCTCATAGTGAAAGAGCGAACAGCCAGCTGTGTATTTGAGTCTAGGGTCTGTGGTAAAAGACAAGAACTTTTTGGGATGGGGTGGGGAGGGAGAAGTGAATTTAAAGGAAAGCAAATTTTGGGATTGGGGTTGTTCTGGATTACCAGTTGAACAACCCTGCATTTTATCAACATGATAATCACAGAATAATTTAGACAGGGAGGGGCCTCTAGAGCTCTCTAGTCCAATCCCCAACTCAAAGCAGATCTAATCAGATCAGGCTGCTCAGGCAGCATCCAGTTGAGTCTCGAACAACTCCACGGATGGAGACTTCACAACATCTATGACTACTTTCATATTATAGACTCTTTTTCTAACCACATGTCTGACTTAATTCATCAGTCTGGAAAGACCTATGGTGATTTCTTTAGCACCAATAAAGCAGCATGCAAAAGGGAAAAAAAATAGTGTTTCTATCAGTCTTTAATGTCTAGCACTGCTGTTTGGTCTCCCAGGTACCCAGTACCTAGTAGTATGGCAAAGTGCCAGAGAGTAGACTAGGGGGACACAAGAATCTAGGAGGGAACACAGCCAGGACAACTGACCCCAACTGACCAGAGGGATATCCCATACCATATGATGTCGTGCTCAGCATTTAAAGTTGGGGGAAGAAGGAGGAAGTGATGGTGTTTGTCTTCCCAAGTCACTGTCGCGTGTGATAGTCTTGCTTTCCTGGAGATGGCTGAACATCTGCCTGCTGCTGGGCAGTAGTGAATGAATTCCTTAATTTGCTTTTCTTGTGTGTCCTTTTGCTTTACCTACTAAACTGTTTTTATCTTAACCTGTGAGTTTTCTCACTTTTACCCTTCTGATTCTCTCCTCCGTTGCACTGTGGGGAATGAATGAGCAGCTGTGTGGGGCTGAGCTGCCCACCCAGGCTAACCCACAACAACTGGCAACTTTCCAAGGCTGGTCTCAAAATGGAAAAATAGAAATTTCATATTTATTTAAAAAAAAAAGAAGATTTTGGGAATTAAATTATAATCAGCTTCACCTCATTACCCTGGAAGATTTTGAAGCAAATCCTGCTGTAAGTCATTTACACCTACATAAAGAAGGAGATTGGGAACAGCCAGCATGTATTTACCAAAGCTGCTTTAGCAGCCTGATGGTCGTCTTTGGTGAGATGTCTGGCTGTGTGGGTGAGGGGAGAGCCATGTATGTAAATTACTCTGATTTTAGCAATATTTTCACAACCAGCCATAATATCTTTGCAGCCAAATTGCCTGAAGTTTGACAAAATGTGCGAAGTTTTGTACTTGGGATGGAATAATCCTACGCTCCAGTACAGTCTCGGCATTGCCAGATTTCCAGATAATGACCTGGGAATCTTGGAGGAGAAGAAGTTAAACATAAGAGAATAGAGTAATCCCCACAGCAAAGAACAGCAACAATATAATGTGCTGCATTAGCAAACATGTAGGCAGCTGGTGAAAAATAAAGGCTATTCCTTTCTGCTGGGTATTGTAAAATTGCATTTGGAATCCTGTGCCCAGTTTTGAACTTCACTTTATGAGGAGACATGGACAAACTGGAACAAGTTTGTCTGGAAAAGAATCACTAAAATTGTTTGGGATGGGAGCATGGTGTATAAGAAGTAGTTTTGCTGAGATTTCCTTGGAGGTGCACAGTGAAAGCTCAAGAGGGAATGTACATACTTTGCATGAAGAAAAAAAAAAATTCTAATTAGATATAAAGAAAACACTCTTCGTGGTGAGCATAGTCAAGCATTAGAACAAACTGCTTGGAGAGACTGTGTAATCTGCATCCTTGGAGATGTTCAGAACTCGATGGGACAAACTGTAAGTAAACACACCTAACTCTTAAGCTAATTGCAGTTTTGAATTTGGCCCAGGTTTGAACAGGCGTTTGCCTCCTGTTCCCTCCAGAGATACTACCTAAATTTATCTGATATTATAATTTTGAGATTACGTTTCTTAGTCTTATGAATGAATTATAGGTGAACATATTGCAAGTTTCCCTATAACAATAAAATGATATTATAATTTGAAGCTATCTGAAGTGAACTCAAGAGGAGATAAAAAAAGAGACAATCAGTTAAGGAACCAAAGGAGAAAAATCTAGACATTGACTCGAAAATCAACGCATTAGCAGTTTGGATAAGTTTGCCACATAAAATTTTATTTCTGGGTCCTTTAATCACAGAATCACAGAATTCCTATGGTTGGAAAAGACCTTTAAGATCACCAAGTCCAAACATTTACTCTACCAGAGCCACTACTGTACCACATCTAGATGGCTTTTAAGTATATCCAGGAATGGCAATTCAACCACTTCCCTGGGCAGCCTGTTCCAGTCTTTGATAGCACTTTTGGTATAGAAGTTTTTCCTGATATCCAACCTAAACCTCTCCCAAAATCTTATAATTTTATAGTAAAAAGCAGAGCAATGGACTACATTTGCTAACCAGTGTAATAATATGTCACAACAATGATTTACAGAAATAGGAACTGTAAGACAGAATGCAATGGCAATGTGACATGTTGTAGCTATTGTGGTTATAAGACTAAATGAGAGAGAAGGAGGCAACTTGTAAACATACAGTCTTCTGAATAATTAATTCAATTTTTCTCATCAATTTTTAAAATCAAGAAACAGTAAGAAAGTTGATTTTTTTTTTAAATATTTTTTTATGTGTCCTAGAAGTTTGTTAATTAATATTGGATAATTGCATCTGTTATCAACGTTTTAGAAAAAACGAAGCAAATATGTCTTAAGGTAGTATCTAACACCATGAAAAATACTAAGGACAGGAATTAATTGAAGACAAAATTCAGAAATAATAAGTGATTGCATATGGTGTCTCATTTTTTTTTCTAAACATTTCATATGAATGTTACAATCACAGCTATAATCTTTAACTAACATTTGCATTCCCTTGGGATCCCAAACTGTCTAAAATATGCAAAAAGAATAATTAAAAAAAATGCTTTCCTGTTCATCATAACTGATGTTTATATGTAACTGAAAAAGAAAGACTAATGAGCCAATGTGCTCTTATCCAAGAAGCATAATTAGTTTGCTTCACTGTCATGAATAATTAAGAGGGACATTTTAAAAGAAAACAATATGTTAAAGGATAATTAAAGTTTTGGAACTTATATGACAAGTCATGTTTTATGTGTTCCTGTAAAACATTTCAAGAGTCAGGGTCAGTTTTCTGAAGGCCTTGTTTTTTTGTAATTCATACAATCTACAATACTTTTTTTTCTTTTTTTTTTCCCAAGCAATATTTCTAACCAGAATTTTAAATGTTCTGTTTCTAAGTAAAAATGCAAATTCATTTCTACTTGTGCTTTAACATTTTTTATGCCGTATTTGTGAATTATAAGATAATTTCTTCTGAGATATAAAAATCTGCAACAAAATTGTATTTTAAACAAGCATGAATGGAAAGACCTAATTTGCAAAGATCATTGCCAATAGCATTTGTATATGGGCAATTATGTGAATTTTCTTCATATTGCAGTGTCTGTGGATAACAAAAATTAAAACAATTTATTCACATGCAAATTAATCCGTTCCAGTTGGTACCATTTTTATCATTTTTACATGAATGATGATATACTCAAAATGTATATAAATATTACATTTCTTCCTCTGTTTTCCTTACACCACACAAGAGAGCTATTTCTCCAACTATTTATGGTAGAAATACCATTGTATTTTCCCCCTGGGTCAGTTTCAAACTGATGAACTGTGAGGTTATATCAATATTTATGTAATTGCAGGAGATGTGGCAGTGTCCTAGCAAGAAAAAGTGACAATAGACTATAAGAACTGTAGGCCATCTTTTGTTGGCAGTGAGATTTTAAACAGGTACATAATAGGATGATGATAAATATTTGAAAAGAGCTTTCATTTGGAGATGCCTATTTCTGTCACCTGATTATAAATTCTAGTTGACTTAGATGAAATGCCTAATTTTTAGGCAACTAAATTTAATTGAGATGAACCCCATCTTTCATGTCAATGATACATATTTTGTTGAAAATTAAAAATACCAACTGCTAAAATTGAAACATGACAATTATCTGCATGACATTGCCTGCATTAAGCACAGTATAGTTAACTGATGTAAAGAAGCGATTGTCCAACTGTACTCCGCATTGGTGTGTCCTCACCTTGAGCTCTATGTGCCATTTGGATGGGGCTCCACAATGTAAGAAGGGTATAAAAATATTGGAATATGTCCAAAGGAGGGTTGCAAACATGGTGAAAAGACCAGAGGGCAAGAGTTAAGAGAAGCAGTTAAAGATACTAAGTTTCTCAGCACAGAAAAGAATGAGGGGAGACATTGCTGCCTACAACTTCCTCGTGAGAGGCCAGAGAGGGAGATGCTGAACTTTTTGGTGTCTCATAATAGGACGCATGGGAATAGCTTAGAGGTATGTGAGGGGAAGTTCAGATTGGATCCTGAGAAAAAGTTCTTCACTGAGAGGATGGCCAAGCGCTGAAACAACCTCCCTGGGGAAGCAGTCATGGCCACAAGCTTGTTGATGTTCAAGAAGCGTTTGGACAGTGCTCTTAGATGGCTTAATTTTTAGGTTGCTCTGTGTGGAGTCAAGAGTTGGACTCAATGATCCTTGGGGATCTCTTCCAATTCAGGATATTCTATGATTCTATGAATTATGCAACATAGGTTGATAGAAAGCATTAATAGTGCATACTAGGAATCTATTAAGCCATGAAATACTGACAAATTACACAATCAAATGAAGAAAACATTCTGTCATTCTAGAAAATGAAAAGTACAATTTGAAAATTTGTTGGGCTTTTTTGGTTTTTTTGGAAAGCTGTTTCATGGAAAATGATCAGAAAAATAAAGTCTATTTGATTTGGAACAAGAACAAATTTTAAAATGCCAGTTTTCAGTTAAATAAGAAGTAACATCTTGCACAGCTCCAGTGATGTCTATGCGTGAGATAAGTGTAGACATTTTAAAATGTGATTTTTGGCAGCGGAGCAAATAGCATTTGAAACTATTCCAGTCTTAAAAGGCTTATTCATGATTACTGGCTACTAGTACATTTCATGTTTCAGAACTCAGTCACTTACACAAAACTAAGTATTTAGTTTAAAGATAATTCTTTATACCCTCACAAACAATCAATGTAGTAAATACAGAGGATGTATTCAATTAATGTACATGGGGAGAAGTTTGATCTTACAACCATGAATGAGGAAGGGAGATCCAGAAGAAAGACAGGAAGAAGTGAAGGAAACACTGATGTGAGACAACTGAATTATTCTGAGCATATTCTGAATTCTCAATTTAAATCCTTTAGAGACTGACAGCTTTCACAGCTGTGGGAGATAAAGGTGAAGTAAAATCATACTTGCCTCCCAGATGAGCTCTCTGCATTTTAGGCCTTATGGAGACACAGAGTGAATTCTTCTAAGAGGCTGACACAAAACACCCCAACAATGGTGAATGTGTTTTGTACTGATTGAAAAACAAAACCATGTCAAAATTCCTATGAGATCAGGTGTTTTATTTCAAGGTAGAGTAATTCATAGAACAAGATCTCAAAGTTGTGCTGCTGAGGAACTAAAAAAATATCCACTGAAAGGTTTCATTAACCTCCACTAAAACTTAAAATTAAAACCAAAACAAAATAAATGAAAACTTTATGAAGTCATAGTAACTGCTCAAGTCAACTTCCGTTTAAATCATTTAATGTACAGATATAATTTGGTTAGTGTCTTGAGCTGTTCTCTTCTTACACTTCTTTTATTAAACAGAACTTATGCAAGTGTGAAGTTATATAAATAAATTATTTGGTAAAATAAATCATGTTTACTACTAGGTCTTTCAGTTACTTTCCCAGTGGTACAGAATGCTCTCTTTGTAGTCAGACTGTGCTGTCATTTTATTCCATAACAGACTGGAGCAGAGAAGCCCTATAATTCCAGTGAACTAGTAAAGACTAGAGTCCCATAAAAAGTCTGGTATTTGTTTCACTGCCAAAAGACATTATATTTAAACAATATCTTTCAGAAAAAGATACCTTAAATGTTATCCTTTGCATTTCAAGGTGACATAAAGACTCTGAAAAGGATTCCCATGCAACTTCTCTAGCTGCCCTCCCCACTGTTGTTTGACCCCTGTGGTGCAAATCCATTTTCAAAGGGTTTCACCAGGTTTTCCATAACACAAAGACGGTTTCCAGAGCTGCCTAAGTTCCTTAACCAGTCTTGCATCCTGAAAGCAGAGGGACAGCACAACAACGTGTTTCGGCTATATATAGGAAACTACCTTGCCCTTTGTTTCCATACATTTTTCTTAAGGTTTGTCTTACAGAGCATTTATTTTTCCCTATTTTCCTTTTGCTGTTTTATTTCTTTCAGCTACTTCCCCTCTTCATTATTTTCTTCCTTTTTCATTCTTCTGTATTCTTCTTGCATTGTTTACTAGAGATAGGAACTATCTAATGTTTTGAATTTCATGTATGTAGTCTTCTAGTAAACAGTAATGTTTAAGCTTCAGGATTTTATGAAAATTTGTATTCCAGTACAAGCAACAAATCAAGCCTTGACTGCATTTGAAATGTGTATATTGAAATTGAGCTCTCATTTGCAATTCACAGTTAAGGCTATCCTGAAATTTTCAAACTGTTGCAACAGGTCATTTTTGCTTCATTTATCCCTTTTGCCAAATTGTCTTGCTTATTTCTTTTGCTGCACTTTATTTTTTTTTCTATTTTCTACGGACCAGCCTATAAAAGAGCCACTGAAGTATTCTTAACAAAATGCTTAAGTTTTATGTCAACAGAAAAAATGATCCACAAATATTACCAAGAAATGGACAATCAAAAATGTACATATATGATTTATAGGTGCATGTAAAAGACTTGCAAGCTTGTCTGATCTTAAAAAGAACAGTGTACCTGAAAATAAGATTAATTCACTTGTGAAAGGTCAATGCAAGAACTTCAAGAACTCGATCATTGAAAGAATGTTAGACATGCCTCAGGGAAGTAGTCCATGATTTGTTACAAAATAGAAAACAATTAATAACAACCCTCTTTAAATGAAAACTGCTAAAGGCAGAAAATTAAAACTCACTTGATGAAAATGCAATTTTTATTTTTTAAAGGATACTTTTGAAAACTCAGTTCTCTCTGCAGCAATACTAAACCATAATATGATCAGAATCAAGATGAAATAAGCTTATCAAAAAAGGGGATAACTTTGTTATTAAGGCATAATCTAAGAAGAATTTCTATACAGATATATTTATTTGGCAAAGAAATGTGCTTTCTTTTAAGTTCTGTTCCTTTTAAAACTATGATCATAAAATATCAACTTATCCAATCTTAACTTAAAACTCTTTCAGAATTTAAAATATTTCAGAATTGAATATTTGCATCATGATGTTCTGTTTGGGTACCATGTGTTTTTTTAATACAAAGGAAAAACTGACATCGAACAAAGAAAACAGTCTGAGCTAAAGAAAAAAGGTCACTGCTTTGACATACAGTTCTTGTCTAACTGAAGTCCCTTCAGTAGAATTTTCCAAAGAAATTGTTTAGAAGTTTAGATATTGTGACTTTGAATTGTTTACTTCATCTTTCTGTGCCTCAAATAGTCACGAGTGAACTGTGAAAATCCCCTCTTTCAGCTTAGATTTTTTTCTCAGCTGTTGCTTTTCTGTAATAAGACAAGTTGTGGGTGTCATCTCCTTAAAATACAACTGGTCTCGATAGTTTAATGACTTCAAAGAGAAGAATTAGATTCATTCTTGACACCCCCCTCCCCCCTCAAAAAAAGAAGAAAAACCCCCACAATAATAACAACAAAAATGCACTCTATGTGTTGCAATATTAAGGTAAAATGAAAAACGCTATCAGTACAGATATAGTCATAGTCAAAATTCAGATTATTTACAATATAGAACAGACACATAACGAAAGGAAGATTTAAGCCATATATTATAACAGTTTTCATATTCTTTAGGCAATTGAAAGAGGGAATATACTGATAAGTGACTACGAGAATCAGAAAAGCTTGAGGTTGTCTAAAGTGTAAAATGGGCTGCTTGAGTGTTGAGGAACAATGCATAGCATTATGGTCATAATTCATCTTAACAGCAACATAAGACCACTGATTTTTTTCATTTGTATTTTTTCACTTATGTTCCCACATGCACACAGGTTGTGTATAAGCATCCTAAAAACTAGCTGCATTTTTTTTTCTCTCATTTCTGTAGCCACGGGATTTTTCCAGTGTAAACTGCTTAAAATTATACCTTTAGTCACTTTGGGTTTTTGGTTTCTTTTTCCATGTAGCTTGTATTGATCCTGGTCTGAGTGCTTGTCATGTATTATTAACTTCCTCAGAATCTGGTAGAGTTCCTTCTTGGTCCTTAATTGGAGTTTGATTAATTCTTTCATTTTATTTCCTTTGGCCTTTCCTTCCTTACACATTTAGTTGATACCGCCTTGCCATTTTAACAGATTCTTTCTTTTGCAGATGCTTCTGTACAAATTCCCCTTGTGTTTGTCACAATGACTGGTATTGCTTCTGCAGTAGACCATCACTTCATTCAGAACAGGACATCTGATCTGAACAAAAGGTACAAGAGAAAAAGGAAGTTTGGATAGTTGTATATAGGTGAATTGCCAACTCTAACACATTCAGAATCACTTAAAAGATGGCTGCACTTTGTTAGGAAGTTCATATTCCTTGGCATGCTCTCCTCTACCATTTGCTGCCTTAGCAGTGTCTTGGCTCAGAGCCTTTTGCATTTACCTGCTGATGCTGCAGGCTCTTTTTATTCAGAAAAGTGGTCTGACCTTCTTACTACATATCACATATGAGAAGTTATTAATACCTCTGAGAAAATATAAAATTATTTTTGCAAATGTATTTGAAATATTAAATATTAAAGGCTTCCCCATGGCTTGAATTAAAAAAAAAATAAAATTAAATGGTGATCATAACCAAAAAAATACCACAGGTTATCTTCTTTAATCGATCCAAATTAACAAACTCCAAAGTAAGTGGTTTATTCTACTACAAAGCCTACATTGAAATGGCTGGCACGTTAAATTGTCACTTCACTTTCAGGCCAAACTCACTGCCTTGAATTGACTGTAGCCTGTTCATCCCCTTAAAACTCCAGCAGCTGCAGGACAGATTCTAGCAAGTTTGCCAGACTCTAAACTTTCTGTCAAAGCGCATCTGGTTTGGCTGGTAAAATAAACTGTTGATTGCACTGTATTTGAAGTACTTGGCTTGAAGTATCTCCCCAGACTTTAAATATCAGTCTGCCTGAAACATTACCAAGATAATCTTAACTACAGCCTTTTCCCTTAGCAATATGCTTCTTTCTCAGCAATATGTTTCCAATTTATCCTTGCCACTTTCAAAATCATTGCTACGCTGCCTGATGCTAATTTGCCTTGACTCCTCCCTTCTGGTTTTGAAGTTGGCTCTATCACTTACCTCAGTTCTCCACTTTGAGTGGTTCAGTTTGTTTTGTAGATAACTGCTTTTACACTCTCTTATTAGAATTTAATGGTAATATGCTTCACCAGTCATCTTTGCTCATAATTTTTTCTTTGACAAAGAACAATTTTAAAGCACAATTTTAATCTCCTGAGATAACTGAAACATCTTATTCCCTCTCCCTCATCTCCAATGCCCAGTCCTGCCTACAGGACAGACAACTGGGAACTTTTGTTGCTACCAATTTCCCAGCCCTATCAGACTCATACCCACTTCATACCCATCTAGGAAAAAAAACAAAACAAAATGGAAAAATTACCTGTCTACACTATTACTCATCCTAAGAATCTCCTTAATGGCTCTGCACACAAGGAACTACTGAAGGTGAAAGACCACAAAGTATATAAACAGAATTTTTCATGATGAGGCCTAAAACTATGGGTTTTTTTTTCCCCTACAATAAACGTTAAGGGAACAATGGAATAAAAGTCTTAATTTTAAAATTAAATACTCTAGATAGACTCATATGGAGCTATCAATGTTAATAGATTATGAAGTCCTTACTAATGACACAACCAAAGATCAGATGAATACGAAACTGTAACAGAAGCTAGAATTTGAACTTAAACCACATAATTTTAGGGAATGCTTGGGAATGATCTTATCCAGAAGTAAGTCAGAGGTATCACAACTCTCAAAGAAAGAGAAGCTGAACAGACTAACAGGAGAGATTGCATTACCATGTATTGTCTAAACTGAGTATAGCAAAAGATTACAACTTCTTCCACAGGGTGGAAAAGTTGATATAAGTGATATTTCAGTCTAACTTACATCATCATGAGAGAACAGAATGAAAAACATGGATCTGAATACTACTCTGGAGGAGAGTCAGGCTTCTGAGCATGTGAAACATGGAAAGGACATCAGATAGTGAAGGAAAACAGAAGAAATGCAAACTATATATATAACACTATATATGTGCAATTAGCTATTGAAAATTAATAATAATAAAAAAAGGGTTTACAGTGCTAAGATGACAAAATACCCATTACAGTCCTTGAATGGAAGGATCCAAATAGTATACTTAACCTGATGGGTTAGAAGGAATGTACCTCCGCATATGCCCAGTCATGAAGATAAGGACAGAACCCATGAGCCTAGTAGGTGTTCGTGCTCTGTCCTGAAAGAAGATGAAGGAGCAGCTGCTCTGGCCAAGATCAGAATCACAGCTGGTACCTGGAATCACAACTGAGCACTAGAGGAAGCAGTCATAGACAGAGATAATGCACATAAAATGCACGATCATATCTACCCCTCCAGTATTGTAAACATCACAGTGTTACTCAAATAAAAATAAGCCTATCATCCCCTAGATTTCGGTCCCTGAGACTGCAGTGACAATGGCAGGCAACTCTCTAATGGTAAGCATCTGATTTATGCTATGCTTCTCTTTAATGCTATCTGGAAAAGATTAAAAGTAAATGAATAAATACCTTATATCCAAAAGTTAACATACATCCATTTCAGGTTTTTGGAATTGATTTGTCATTTTATCATTTCAGCATATCATTACATAAAGCAGATTGAGAGTGTAACACCCTGAAAGGCTGAAATTTTGCTTCAGTCTAAAATTCTTTGAGATAATACAGACTTTTTGCAGCTGCTAACACTTGAAAAGTGTTTTTTACTTACTTCCTCCTTTTTTTCCCACTTTTAATAACAAGCTAGAGACAGACCAATTCCTACACAATACAGAACACGTTGTGACTATCAATGTGCTTTCTTTTCCTGAGAGTGTATTTTTCCACCCTGAATGGAACATAAAGTGCACAATTTATTCATCAGTAGAATTTCTTACAAAACTGATTTTTTTTTTGATGTTTAAGTAACCTTAACAGCACAGAACTTCACTTTTTCTTATTTAAAAAAAAGGACACACCCTGATGCCTGAGGACTTATGAAATACTGCACCACCTAGGATTTAATAGTGAGAGAGAGATTATCTGTCCGTTTTGCAATTAGCATTTTGATATTTTTAGGCTACAACCACAGAGGAAAAAAATATATCATCAACCTTCTAAGTAATGCAGGCCAATGAAATTCAGTGTATTAGTCCTATATTAAATTGAACTATTCATGCTTGGTTGAAATGTTCATTTTGTATTTGTAGATCCACTAGTCGTATTTATACTGGCTGTAAATTTATCACTGAAGTACATATCATCCAGTGCTAAATACCACTGTCAAGAAGTAGAATTGGTTTGCTGGTGTTGTGGTGGTTATTTACTAGTCGTTACATGCAGCTGTGAATGTATAGTTTTGTAAAAGCAGATCCTGGGTCCACAAAAGTGTTCTCCAAGCACATATCTTTTAACGTAGTTTGGCAAATTTACAAGTACATTAGTTGCACATGCCTAAAACTCATGTAAGAGAAATAAATAACAATTCTCTTAAAACTGCTATGGTGAAATGCAAGAGTGATTTCCAAGATATTCTTTAAGCTAAACGAAAGCCTTGTGACATCTTCAGTTAAGAATTTCTAGGTATGTCTGTGAAAGAGAATGTGAAACCAGGTTTCCAGCTCTATGTTCACTTTTTTCCAGTTTATTTATTGAGGTGGATCTTAGAATGTCTTTTTTTTTTTTTTTTCCCCTAAAAAATAGTTGAAAAAATTGTGACAGGTTTTTCTACTGGAGTTTTAGAGACAGCAAAGGGTTAAGTAGTTATTGAGGCAGTTCAGTTTGCTCTCATTTCCAAAAGGACGGAGATCCTAAAGCTTTGAAGTTCCCTAGGTCTCAGGCAGCTGTTCAAGCAGTTTTATGCTGTGGTCCATTCTGTTTCATATTATATATATTTTTTAAACTTCTTAGCAGGCATAAAAATAATTCGTAATGCTTTTGGCACTGTTATACTAAATGCACTACTGTACATTCATACAGGGCTATAAATTCAGATTATCTAGCATGCACATTTTAGTATTTTGACTCATATTGTAATATAAATAGAAAAATGATCATAATTGATAATGACTGAACAATTGAGTTATTCAGAAATATTAGGATTCAGGCTTCTGTAAGATACTGCTCATGGAAGCATGGAATGTAAAGTAGAGGAATAGTCAGATACAATCAGCACGTTCTATTTAGAGTTTATGGAAAGGACCTAAGGATTCTATTTTAAGACACCATTATAATATTGTGAAAAAGATTCGGCAGAGGGAAACTTTTTGACCACTACAGGCAATATTATAATTGTTGCTGTTGTTTTCAGAATTTTGATTTTTGGGAAATTTAGAAAAGCGGTCTCTTGTTTTTTTCATTCTCCGTGAGGAGAGCACAGAAAATGTGCAGTTTCTTACAGAAGAGAAATCTTTATTCAACTGTCATGTTCACTATGTACTTAAACACTCTTAAAAAAATTCTTTCAGGGAACACTATGTTAATTTCTTAAAACTTTTATCCTGCCAAGTGTTTCGGAACAATCTGTGACAAGCTGAATCATAGTATCATATTATAATTTAGATTGGAAGGAGCTCCTGAAGGTCATCTGGTCCAACCTCATGCTCAAAGCAGGCTAGCTTCCAAGTTAGGGTGGGTAGTTCAGGTCTTATCTTGATTTGTTACCTTCCTGGGTAACCTTTTCCAGTGTTTCTATGTTGTGGTTTAAACTCAACCAGCTGGCAGCAAAGCAACCATGCAGCCCGCTCACTCACTCCTACCCCTCTCTGATGGGATGGGGAGAAGAAAATACAACAGAAGGCTCAAGGAATCCAGACAATGACAGGGAGAGCTTACTCACCAATTATGGTCACAGGCAAAAGACAGACAGACTCAAATTGGGGAAACAAAATCAATTTAATTTAAACAAAACCACCACCAATTCACCAATTGAATCAGAGTAAGTAGGACAGTGATAAATGCAACTGGATCTTAAAAAAAATCTTCCTACCCCTCCCTTCTTCTCTTGCTCAGCTCTGCTGCCTCCTTCCCCCCTAGCAGTGCATGGAGCAGAAAATGGGGGTTGTGGTCAGTCCCAGTCCATTCCATGTTGTTTCTGCTCCTCCTTCCTCCTCAGGGGGGAAAACTTCTCACAGTCCTCCCCTGTAGTAAGGTGGTGTGCCTCCCATGGGAGACAGTCCTCCATGAACTTCTTCCAGCCCTTCTACTGGTTGTAATCCTTTCAGTGATGGATTGCTCCAGCACAGGCCTCCCTCAGAGCTGGTGTCTTCTTCAGAATCAGTCCCGTGCTCCCTGCTCCCCCTGTGTGGGGTCCACCAGGGGCTGCAGATGGAATTCTTCTCTACTGCAAATCTCCCAAGGGCTATCAGGGCTCAGAACTGCTTTCTCACCACAGATCAAGGGGGAAAGGCTGTTCCAGCATGCCTTCTCCCCTCTTTCCTCACAGGATTCAGTGTCTGCATGATTGTCTCTTTCACATCCCACTCCTCTCCAACACAAAAAAGCTCCCCAAAGGAATTGGTCCAATAGTTTTTCCCTTCTTAAATATGTTATTGAAGAGGTGCTGATTGGCTTGGCCTTGGCCAGAGGCAGGTCTGACTTGGAGGTGGGGGAGCTTCTCAAAGCTTCTTACAGGAGCCATACCATTAGCTCCCTCCCACTATCAAACCCCCAGTAGGCACAAACCCAATACATTTTACCAGGCCTTTAACTGAGATGCGATGGTGCTATTTAGAGCAGGGATTTGCTACTATCCTCCTCCTTGCACAAAAGTATCATTAGGTATTCTATTCATAGCTTTTCATCTTCCTAATGACTTTTATAACTCAAATTATTTGTCTTTAACTTTCATAACATTTGTAGTGTATCGTTGTACTACGTGCCTCACCTAAACTATATTGCCACCCTAATTGAACTCTGTTACCCAAAATCGACTTTTCTTCAAGTACCTTGAGAGCTTTTTCTCATACACACCCTTTTACATTCAGAAATTTCTCTCCAGAAATCTCTTATGTAACTATTTTATCATTCTTGCTACTGTGCCTTTTTGTTATTCCCTTTCTGAAGCAGCAGCATCTGTGGCACAATTAATAATGCTGAGATCTTTGTTCATTTTACTGAACACAACCACTTCATGTATTCATATGCTGGAGGTGATCTACTATATTTCTTTACTATTTCTTTACTTGAATTAACACACATAAAAAACATTAGTTCTTAAAAGCAGAGTGAAGTGTACACATAAAAAAAAAAAATTGGTCTTTCTACGCTTGAAAATAAAAGCAACAATAAAAAATAGAGTAATTCTTGTTCTATTTTATGTCCCACTTTTTGTCCACCAATACCCCCAAGTTCTTTTCTGCAGGGCTGCTTTCTATCATATCATCCCTCAGCCAGTATTCATAATGAGTATTACCCTGACCCACGTGCAGGACTTTGCACTTGGTCTTGTTGAACCTCATGAGGTTCACCTGGGCCCACTTCTCCAGCTTGTCTAGGTCCCTCTACATGGCATCCCATCACTCTGGCATATCGACTACACCAGTGAGCTTGGTGTCATCTGCAAGCTGAGAGTGCCCTTGATCCCACCATCTATATCATTGATGAAGATATTAAACATCAGTGTTCCCAGTCCTGATCCGTGAAGGATATCACTTGTCACTGATCTCCCTCTGGACATCAAGGCATTGACCGCTACCCTCTGGATATGACTATCAGGCCAATTCCTTATGCACCAAACAGTTCACCCATTGAATCCTTTGACATGACGGACTGTGTCAAAGGCCTTGTAGAGGTCCAGATAGATGACATCCATAGCTGTTTCCTTGTCCAGTGGTGTAGTTACTCCATTGCAGAAACCCACTAGATTGGTCATGCAGGACTTGTCTTTAGTAAAGCTGTACTGGCTGTCTTGAATCACCTCCCTGTCCTCCATGTGCCTTCACAGAGCTTCTAGGAGGATCTGTTCCATGATCTTCCCAGGCACAGAGGTGAGGCTGACAGGTCGGTAGTTCCTCGGGTCACTCTTTCTACCCTTTTGAAAAATGAGTATAATGTTTCCCTCCTTCTTTAAGTGCTTAGCTTCTTTCCTGACTGAGAAATCAATATATCTGCTCTGAGTAAACATTTTCATTTATGAATTCATTAAATTAATTTGAAGATATAAATTATTTTGATGCATGCATTGTAAAAGTTAGAAAATGGAGGTATGAGGGTTTGGCGTTACTGGTAATGTATCCTCCCAAGACTTGGTTTGGCCCATCAATCCGACTTGTTTACCCAATATCCACAATGTGATATTCTATTCGCTATATGTGATGGAAATGATAGACTAGTCATTTTCTGAAAGTGGAAGTTCTTAGTGTTTTCTACTTCATGAAAAAATATTTTGTCAGAAATAATGCTACTTGCAAAACAAAATGTCAATATGATGTGCATTGCAGAGTATGTACAATTGTTAGTCAAACACACAACCATAAGTTTTGCTTACAAGTTATTGTACGTTTCTACTGAAATTTCATGTTCCCTGATCTACTAAACTACCTTTCACTAATGATACAAAGTACTGCCATAAGTCATTCTAAAGTACACGCAATGCTCTTATGTCTTACAACACCATGCAGCTGAAATGACCTGTAAAATGAAAACTATTAAAATAAACATTTTTGCAATAAAATGGAAAATGTATTTTTTTTAAGCAAGTCCAGTTCCAAATTCTGACGATATAGAGTCCCTCTACATCTGATGTTAATTTTCTGGTTTGTAGAAGTGGAAATATCTTGAATATTTATTTTAAATTGACAAATATGCATGCTCACCACTTGTTTCTTAGATTATTTAGTGTGAAAGGAAAAATGTTTGTATTTCTAAAATTATGTACCAGAAGTTGCTATAAATTAGTGAGATCTAAAATCTATACTCGGCACAAGGTGAGACTTTGATAATGAAAAAAATAATTCAAAAAAAAAAAAGAGTACTGGTAAGGAAAATTATGTATAACAGAATAGTTCTAACATTGAAAGAGATGACACTGCAAGGAAAAACCGTATGTGTCAAAACAAATAATTCACAAAGTTTTGTAGCCATTTTATAAGCCAGTTACTATTCTGTGAAATCATTAAAAGTGGGACCTCACAGATTTTTTGTTGATTTGTTCATTTATTGTTTTTCCCCAGGTTAAGAAGTACAGGTTAAGAAAAGATTTTCAGCTTAACAGAAAGTGCCGATGTTAAGAGACTTTATCATGCTTTTGTTCTCTATGAATATCCTACGTTTGTTGTTTTTTTTCTTTCTAGAACCATATGAGAAGACAACATCTTCCAGAAGAGTAAGGACCATGTCCTGAAAAAGAGGACATTGCAAAAGCAAACACAGTTCATAATACTTTTATAAAATGTCAAAATGCACACAATTCTATAAACTCTCCTAAAAGAACTCATCCATAAAATGAATCTATGTTCCTAGAGGCATATAGACGGTGATCAAAATATCCAAAGATGAAAGTTCTTTACAAAGCCTAAACTGGAAGTACTTTTAAAAGTTTTGACTGTTCAGAAACTGTTATCTACTTCTGGAGAAGATCCTTTGTGACAACTCAAGCCAAGCATGCGAAGAATTACCGAGTTCTAAAAATACTGAATCAGCTTTTTCTACATCTTTATGTGAAATATTACCTAAGCTGTGAAGTACAACCACACTTTAGCTTAATATATTTTAGAAATTGTAGTTAATGCTTTCAAATGAGGCAAGATGCATTTTTTTTGTCCTGTGAAAAAGACATGTACCGTAAAAAAAAAGCAACAAAATCCAACTCATTACATATGTTTCACAGGGCATTTATACAAAACAAATTTGCTTTCTGATGACTCTTTTTGCTGTGAAGATCTTACAGCAGTTGTCATACCAGATTTCCTGATCTGAACAAAGCTCTTTTATTCATCATCCAAAATCAGCTATCCCTCCCACCCAGCTGAATGATACAGAATTGTCACTTACAGCATTGAAAAATATAAGTGCAAGCAGAATGTTGTATGATTTGTTGATTATGGCTTCTGCTGTCTTCTTGCAGCTGCTATGGTCTGAAGCATTAGGTACTTGCTCGAACTGGATTTCAGATGGATATTTACTTGCTTGTAATTTAACCAAAAAAAAAAAAAAAAGAAAGAAAAAAAAGTGTTTTTCAATGATGTTTGTCTTCAGGGGTGAATGCACCGGGATAATTAACAAAAACAACAAGACAGAGTTCCAAGAATTTGTCACAAAAATCACAAACAAATATCATTTTTCAATACAAAGTATAAAATATTAATTGGGATGCTATAATTGTACGTAGACTAGACAAAAGAGAAATTAATTAAAGATGATCAGCTCTTTCTTGTTGTCAGAGAAGTAAACAATTTAAGGAAGCTCTATAGCATTACTTGGGAAGCAAAGGCCTAAGTTTTCAGAAATTTTCTGTATTTACTCTAATTTTCAGTAGGAACAGCTGACTATTTAGCATCATTAAAGGGAGGGAATGTTGAGAGCTTTTGGAAAGTTTCATCTATTAAGATTATTGCTCCTATTAGGAAATACTGAGAAGGTTTCTGATTCAGTCTCTGGTACATCACATTACGACAATGAACTGCTAGCCTAAGACTAACCAGTAGCTTTCTGTCAGTTTTTTTTTTTTTATTTAAATCTAGAAATAATAAGAAGCCTATGATTACAGTCTACCTTCTCTCATATTATAGCTCCTATCATTATAGGACTTCACTGATGATGATCTTGCACTGCTATTTTGTATTTCCAGTTAAGAAATCTAACACATTAAATATGAAATATTATATCAGTATTTGTCCAGAGTGTCTCTGTGGTCTCTCTACTGTCTGCAAAGGTTTGCAAAACTGTCATGGTTTAGATGGTATGTGAACTTGACATATCTAACATGACTGCACACTACAGGCAGGCAGGAGTGTTCTCCAGCTCCTTGGATTACGTAAACAAGATCTGGTCACTTAGGACATCCTTGTATTTTATTCACTATTGGTACCACATACTTGTAATAGCGAACCAACCAAACAATAAGTTTTCTTTACTAAAACTTTTAGTATGGCATCCATCTCATACAAATTTTGAAATAAGCAGTTGTGATGGTTTTGGCTATAATACAGTTCATGTTCTCCATAGTAGCTTGTATGGGACTATGTTCTGAATTTGTACTGAAAACAGTGTTAACACCGGGATGTTTTAGCTATTACTGAGCAGTGCTTACACAGAGTTAAGGTGTTTTCTGCTTCTCACCCCACCTCACTAGCAAGTAGGCTGGGGTTGCACAATAAATTGGGAGGGGCGACAGCTGGGACAACTGACCCCAACTGACCAAAAGGATATTCCACACCATATAATATCATACTCAGCATTTCAAGCTCGGGGAAGAAGGAAGACAGAGACATTTGAAGTGATAATGTTTGTCTTCCCAAGGAACCGTTACATGTGGTGGAGCCCTGCTGTACCTGCCTGCTGATGAGAAGCAGTGGATGAATTCCTTGTTTTGTTTTGCTTGTGTGTGTGGCTTTTGCTTTATATATTAAACTGTTTTTATCTCAATCCTTGAGCTTTCTCACTTTTACTGTTCCGATTCTCTCCCCCATCCCACTGTGAAGGGAGTGGGCAAGCGGCTGTGTGGTGCTTCACTGCCAGCTGGGATTAAATCACGGCAGCAGTACAGATGTCTAAAATCACCCTGGTTGCTATTATCTAGAGAAACAGACGTTTCTAGAGAACAATTCCTCTGATCCGATTTAGACTGTTACAGTAGGATAAGTTAAATTTTTTCTCATGTTTATTGATTATAAAGTGATGCCAGATATATCAGCTAATATACAAACTCCATAGTAAATATCTAAATACTGATTAAATTAATCCCACTATTACTAACAAAAGTAAGCAACAAAGATTACATGTGAAGCAAATCCAAATAATAATTTCATCTAGAATTTCATTACCAGACAATGCTGTCTTTGCTCTACATCACTTCCCTGAGTTGTATTGCCAGTCTTAGATATAGAGACTTGGGGTTCACAGCACTTCTTATTTTCCTCTCAATATCCTCCACCTGCTCTGCTCCTGCATATATTATTTTTGAAAAAAAAAAAAAAGAAGAAAAAGTAAATTACTTCTGTTTGGTGCCAAATCTTGTCTATTTAAAGAGCTTGCCCCTCTGATTTCTTCTGGCAAGCACAAAAGAAATTTTCCTCAGCCACATATATTGTCAGCAAGGAAGGTATCTGAATGTATAATTTAATGAATGTTTTTTTCCTACAGACATTTTCCCTTAGCTTCCAGTTCCTTATCTAGATAACTGCCTGGTCTAATCAGGGCTTTTCATTTGCTATTAGAAGTTCCCTATGAGTACAAAAAAAGTTTATATTGCTACTTGAAAATATACAGAATTTATAACTTGTATGATAATTTGGCACTGCATCTTCGATTACAAAAGGAAGTTGTATCCCTCATGTTCTTACTTACCATCTGAAGTTGAGGTCACAGATCCTATGCCCTCCTTAAAGAACTGTAGACTATAGCAAACTTTATATAGAGCCCAGTCTAATACATCCCACCTCTTCTATAGAAAATGGATTCCATGCTACTTTTGATATCCATAGCACTGCTCTCTAAAATATGTAAGCCTTTTGATAATAACTGCACTTGTGGGAATTTCATCATCCTTGTAACACAGTGGAAGGTATGCAGCATATCAGAGCTTCATATGATACTTGGTGCAAGTTTCAGCACTGAACTCTGGCACAGATTGCTCACAGAATTTGTGGAGTCTCCACCCTTGGAGATATTAAAAAACTTATCTTTAGTTTGAGGCAGCTGCCTCTAGATGGTCTTGCTTGAGTAGGGGGTTTGGACAAGATGACCTCTAGAGGTCCCTTCCAACCTCAGCTATTCTGCCATTTTGTGATTTTGTGGTTCATGGTCTGCATAAGGAGAAAGGATGCCTTTATGGTCAGACTCTTTGTTGATCTGTATAGAACTTCTTAGTTTTTATCAGACATTGGTCATGGAAAATTGAAGGTTTGAGGGATGGAGAAACAAACTGAAAAAGTGGAACTGAAGTGAGAGTTATCTGCAAGCTAAATATTGAGACAGGAAGGACTCAAACAGAGGAAGTAATTATTACTTACTGCACCCATTTACTTTATTCGTCATAGCTATAGGATTTTCATGGAGTTTTTAGTGATTATGTTCCAAAGACGCATTGCTGAAAGCTGATGATTAGCTATAATATAATCCAAAGGAACAAATAACTAATCAGAACGTAGCTTTGAAGTGTCAATCATATCCTAAGTGGATTACTGCAGAACAATTACGATTCATTAATTTTGAATTTAAAAATGTGTATGTGAATAGTTTTAAGGAGTTTGTGCATACCTCCTTCTGCTGTGGAAGATAGGACCAAATAAAAGGATAAGGGAAAAGTTGAAAATTGAATTTCTCTTCTATTTTGAATAAAATCTTCTTCTTAATTCTTCTTTTGTGCCTTTTGGTTCAATCTTCTCATGTTTTACGATTTCATATGAACTTGTATGTTCAACGAGAGATAAGAAAGCCCAGTAGTTCACAGAATATTCTATGTATTGCATAACTGAGCTCTTTTTTACTTTCTCAGGACTCTAGTTTCTTTCTTTTTTTTTTTTCCATCTGTGAACCTTAACGTCCTCCCAAAGAAGGGATTGTTTTGGGATTATTAATTTTTCCTACATTCTTTGTTTTGCAATAAAAAAATATAAAGTGAGTTAGTACCTTTTTTGAAAAGTTAATGTCCAAAAAATCCATGAAGTGTTTTGAGAAATGCTAACTTTATTAGGAGAAAATACATACCTTCAGCTCTATCTAAAATGCTGCTGAGTGGCTTGCTGTTGAGCTACACAAACTAGAAGGTGAACTAGCACTATAACGATTTGAGATGCAGTGAAGTCTGCCACAGACCATGTGGTGACACTGAAAGCTCTCTATCATGTTGTTCAGATACATGAAGCCTGGGGGGTAAATTTATTTTCCTTTACACAGTTGATATGTTGATGAGGGGCCTTACTTGCTTACTGACTCATTCACTGTTCTCTAAATAGCCTTTTCAGCTATTCAGAGACATCTGATTCAAAGTCTAAAGAAATCAATTAAAAGCAGGCAACTGCTTTAAGAAAAGGTAACTTCAATGGCCTGTAAGAAGACATGCTTCAATTCTGAATGCCAGAGGCAGGTATATGGAGACCACCTTTCAAATACAGATAGGGCGAAACACTGAAATTGTGTTCTAAGATTAAAAAATAGCAGCAAGCAATTTGATGTTATTTATGCAATAGGACGTCGGTTTCTTAGAAAATTCTAAACACAGGTTACTTCACATGCTCCTGTTTTTCTGACTCACTTCAATACTGTTAAGAACAAGCCATCTTCATTAATATAGTGCTAAGGTAACACTAGCAATTCATCTTAAATTAAAAATATTGTAAAATATTCTCAAGCGATTGATTTAGCCTACAATGGTGATTGTTCATAACTTCTGTGGATAAACGAGATACTTATACACAGAGACTTGTTTAAAATAGTCTGAAAAAAACATTTTTATCCTTATGAATGAGTTAATACACAGATATGACAAATTTTGTTCTAGTTAGAGCTTTATTTTGTGACGTTTGAGGATTTTTTCAAGTAAGTAGCATTTGAGCTTCATACTGTAACTTTCAATGCAATCTCTTATAAATATATTTAAAATTTATTTTCTGTTAGATGTTGCCTTGGATGTAGGAATCCGAGTTATTTTACAGTATACAGAAAAATATAATTGTGTTCTTTGTATTATAATACAAAAACTACAGGGATATTTTTCTTTATGCCATAAAATTATATCCTTCCTGGTGGAATGGCATGTCTTTGTACATTACATGTTTATTCTGGTAAGCAAGAGCTGAATGCAGAGTTTATTTGTGACTTTTAGTAAATAATTTACTAATCAAATCAGTTCTGTACAAACCAGACAATATTGATTCACTTTACATGATAATCTTCAGCTTAGAAAGACCTTTTAATGACTATCCACCATGTCTAAATGAAAATAAATTGATTGGCATACTACTGGTACTGAGGAAAAAAAAAATTAAAAAAAGAAGAGAAAACAAGCCAAGTTCTCAGCTGCAATCTGTGTAAATTTTTACTTTAAAATCATATCAGATATAGAAATAAATGAATATTTAAAGTAGTCCTGAGGAGAAAGACTTGGGCGTGCTGGTTGATGAAAAGCTCAACATGAACAAACAATGTGTGGGTGTGGCCCAGAAAACCAACAGTATCCTGAGCTGCATCAAAAGAAGTATGGCCAGCAAGTTGAGGGATGTGAGTGTGCCCCTCTACTCCGCTCTTATGAGATCCCACCTGGAGTACTCCATACAGCTCTGGAGACCTCAACAGAAGAAGGACATGGACCTGTAGGAGAAAGTCCAGAGGAGTGCCACGAAGATGATCAGAGGGCTGGAGCACCTCTCCTGCAAGGACAGGCCGAGAGAGTTGGGTTTGTTCAGCCTGGAGAAGAGAAGGTAGACCTTATTGCAGCTTTCCAGTATCTGAAAGATACTACAAGAAAGATGGTGAAGGACTTTTTACAAGCATGATGACTTTAAGATGGAAGAAGGTAGATTTAGATTAGAAATTAGGAAGAAGTTCTTCACTCTGGGAGTGGTGAGACACAAGAACAGGTTGCTCAGGGAAGCTGTGGATGCTCCATCACTGGATGTGTTCAAGATGAGGTTGAATGGGGCCTTGTGAAACCTGGTTCAATGGGAGATGGCCTTGCCCATGACAGGGGGTATGGAACTAGATGACATTTAAGGTCCCTTCCAACCCAAACCATCCTATGATTCTGTGATTCTATGATTTAAATGTACGAGAAGGAAAATTAGATAACAAATGATCCAAAGATTAATAGCTTAGGAAACTTGGTGTATTGTGAGATCATAAAACTAAATAACACTTCCAGTTATAGAACTTGAAGCATAGGCTCTTGCTTGGCTTTGTTCTTCACAGTTATGTGTGAGAGTGGCCACATTTGCTGCCCTCAGTATGAGAATTAAATCACAGCAGAGGGACTGGAATGGAATCTATCTGTTGTTTTAAATTAGTATATTATGATAATCTTGAAAAAAACAAAACACAACAGCATCGTATCATGCCATGTAATGCAGTAACTTTGGCCATAAACTGTAACACGTATTGGCTTTAAGACAGCTCAGCAGCTGGAAGACACAGGGTAACAAAAGTATCATGAGAGCAATGATACTGATATGTGAGATCAAATACTTTTCAACATCAGCCACATCTAAAAAAACCTCCTATTGGCTGATCATTGATGCAAACGAGCTTTGAAAAGAGAGTGATACGGCCTTTGAAACTAACCAATACAGGCAAAAGTGAGATAGGAAGCCAAAAAACCTTTTACAAAAGCAGAAACCTCAGTTTGTTGTCTGAACAACACTTAAGCATCCTTTTTTTTAATTGCAAAAAACTGTTCAGTGGTAAAATAGTATCCTACAGAGCATGGATGACTACATGACTGCAAAACACTTTCTGAATATAATAGTTAGAAATGCATCAGGTTAAGAATAACAGTCTAGTTCATTTAACTCTTGCTATAGGGGTCTTGATATATGGCCTACTACCTGTTGCCCATGCCTTATATGATACAGTATCCAGTATTACAGATACATGAAAAATGACATGAAAGTGCTCAGCAGAACAAGAAAGCTCACAGCTAATAGGGAAAAAAATGGAAATCAATGGATACACCAGTGATTAAAAGTGCAGTTGAACCAGCTGCCCTCAAATTAGGATCCTTTGGAGAGCACACATTTGTGCCAATTAAGATTCCAGTCAAAGCTCTGTGGAAGAGATCGGGCTGGTAAAAAAGTGCAGATCTTTTCATAGCTGGCAAAGTTTAGATAGTATAGAAGTACTTTATACCACAATGAAACATGAAATTTCACAGTACGTTTCCATAACAGAATCAATGCTGCACACTGAAAAAGATGTACCACTTAAAACATCTATACAAACAATGTGATCACTCAAATTCCTGTTGAAAAATGCAAATAATGATAGTAAATAAGTTTTATTTAACCCCTGACAGTATGGAGTTTATAGTTTACTACTACTATGTAGTGCTACTCTAAGTTGATGAGTTCCTCGTGCAGCCAGAAAAAAAATAAAAAAAATTGTTAAACACTATCTGCTGTCTTTGCCATAATTATCAATATCAAGGTATTATATATTCAAACAGTATGGATAATAGCAGCTAAGATTGTACCTGTTTGCCAGGAATATTGCCTAGAACTAGAAAATCAGTTACTCTTCCTAGAAGTAACATACTAGTTTCAAGTGCTTGTCACATGAAGTGGAGGGTAAATTTCATAAGAGATGAATCCCTTTGTGTTCTAGCTGGTCTTCAGAGGTTAGGGGGGCTAGGGGCGGCTGGACTTATCTCGTAATAGGTATGCCAATTAAGATGTATTGCTATAGGTCTGACCCAGATTCATAAACAACTCTAGGTCTGTTTGCATTCACAAGAAGCAGTCGGATGCACGAATAACACAGTTTATTTATACTTGCAACATAGAACAGTCTTGAGATTGCTGTTGATAAATTCACGAGCTACAATAGCGCTACTAATCAAGGTTAATATTCCTAGCAGAAATAATAATAGGCAGTAATAATACCAACAACAACTCAGGGCTAACATTCGCCAGAGGGCGAAAGGTGTGGTGCTTACCCAGAGACGCATCCCTGCCTGGGATGGAGGAAGAGAACACAGTCCATCGACGGGTCCATCAGATACTGAGGTTCTTCTCTCCCAGTCATTTTCTCCATCTTTTTATCCCCAAAATTATAAGGTTTCTCCCTCTCCCCGCCCCCCACCCAGGTGATGTGTAGTATGATTTGGGTGGAGAGGCGAGTGCTATAGTCATACATGTTTAGCATGATCTCTATAATCAGCATACACAGGGGTGTCAACAATGAGGCAAACAGTTATTTGTCATAGTTGGTGGCCTCTTCTCAGAAACAAAGAATTTGCAGGTTCCTGTTATCTTGTTGCCTTGCTGACCAGAAGAGCGTGGCTGTCCTGCCTCCGCAGGTCCTCCTCCTTCTCTGCATCCTGTGATGGCCAGGCAAGTCTCCACTCCCCAGGATGGCACTAGAGATAGCAAGGCCAGGCTTTAATGTTCTTTGAGCACAGAGAACGCCTTCTCAATATCTAGATGCCACAGGGCTGAATGAAAATTGATTGAGCAACCTCAATGTATCAGTGAATCATACCTGCCACTACTTAAGCTGCTTGTTGGTATAATCATAGAATCATACAATGCCCCAGGTTGAAAGGGACCTTCAAAGGTTATCTAGTCCTACTCTCCTGCAGTAAGCAGGGACATCTGCAACTAGATCAGATTTCTCAGAGTCACATTAAGCCTGACCTTGAATGACTCCAGGGATGGAGCCTCCACCACCTCCCTGGGCAACCTGTTCCAGTGTTACACCATACTCATAGCAAAGGACTTCTTCCTAATGTCCAAAGAATTTCTTCCTAATGTCCAACTATAGAATAATTATCTCAGGGTAGCAGAGGTATCACTAAAATCTTTGTACAAATAATGCTCTGCACAAATTTAGGACATTATATGGCTCAATAATCTTAAATGGGAAAGGATGTTTTATTGGGGACCATCTCCACTATTATTTTCTAGGAAAGCTGCTATGATACATTAAGACAGGACCATCTGAATGGCAGCCATCAGCATGGCACATCAAGTCTCAAGACTTCCTTGAACCGAGGTAGGAAATTGATTTCCCAAGGTTGTATATGAAGTAAATCACATGCATTGTATCCATGGGCCATTGAAGTGGGGGGTACTAAAGATTACTTACATGAAATAGTTAAAAGGGAGTCATAGGAAGTTAACATCCTTACAAAAGCTATAGACTTTTGTCACAATAGCAGATCTGTAGGGAATAGAGGTGATATGAAAAAGATTTCACTGTCATGCTTTGAAAGAGACATAAGTGTTTTTTTCCTTGTTACTGCTGCATTTTGTTTGGCTTGAAGAATTATATTACTCTGAACAATTTGAATGTAATTCATACATAGTACTGTATTTCTGTTCAAAAGTGATACATTAAATGAAATTCATCAGATCCAACTGTGAATATCTGCTGAGACATACAAATCTGAGCTGATTCTTTTAACGTTTATTCACAAGCAATGAGAAGGTGCCACTAATGTCTGAAAATAGATTCTTATGGTGTCTCTTTTTCTCTATTGACATTTGTTTTAAGAAGATAAATGTCAGTATGGTCTGCATTTTGGATTAGGAAGTGTGGCTTGCTGAAATAGTTCATATTAATGAATAATAATCTAATTTTGTTTGGTTATATTTGTTGAGTTGATTCTTACAAGCAAAACCTGGATATCTGAGCATTACTAAAATTTTAAATTATTCCCCTTGTTCTGGTTAATTCATCGCTTTTCTGAGATTATGAATTCTTCAGGTTCAAGGATGCTTTTGAAGATCCTTTTCCTATCACTTATTTTGAGGTAAGTAGAAGGTTGAAATACCAAAATAAAATAAAAAAAATAAAATAAAAAAAAAAATATTGAGGATTACTCAAGAGGTCATCATGTCCCCAGCCCAATTCCAATTTTACAAGCAGAATACTTGTGCTCCATCGTCAATATTTAATTGGGGAACAGAAAAGTAGACCCTTGTTTTGTCAATATATATTGAATTTATCTGATTGTGAGATACGTTGCTTCCTTCTTTGATGAAACATTTAAGAAAGCTTTTTGCTTGTTTATTTTCATTTTTCTCTTTGAGTGATTCCCAAACATGTATTTTCTGCAAGGAGTTATAATCCTATCTAGGAAGGAGTGTGCTTGCTGAAAATCCTTTTTATTTTGGTAACATTTATTAGTTGTTTCAGATGGAAGTGGTTGAACTTATTCATGTAGATACCTACTTTCTTTGAAAGCTTTTTCCTGCTTAATAGAACACTAACAAGAAACTGAGTGCTCCATTTGGAACCTTTATTTACACATTTCAACTATGAACACAATAATACATAAATAGTTTTATAAAAGACCTGGGGCTTTAACATCTGATAGTTATAAAAGTAAACAAGTTATCCTGTTCTTTTTTTACCAAAGCAATTAACCCCTTTATTAAATTTTGGCCGTTATAATTAATTAATTATTTCTGAAAATGTCACTATGCAATAGGAAAAATAGCTTAAAGGCAGCAACTTGGAAAATTGGGACGTAAGATTGTGGAGAATGACAACATAATCAGTGGATAATAAAAAACGGCAATTAATAAGATGGCAGCAAAAGAAATCAAATTCTAAAGACGCTGAACTGTAAGACCAGAAGTTTATGTACAAAAAATTGGATAAGAACTAGTGTAGTGACTGAAAAGCTAGATAGCGTAAACAGGATAATGGTTGCAATAACTGCTTTCTTTTTTTTCTGTTGTTCATAGTGAAAGTTATGAAAATTCCAAGGTCAAGTGAGTGATTACAGCAATCAAAAAGGAAAATAATACATAGTAATGTGAATAGCATCATTTAGCTATAGAAAAGGAATTCTAATCTAGAATTAATTTGGAAAGAAGTTGGGGAGTATACATGCATATAATATCTTCATTACTAATTTTAACAATCACAGTTTAAAAAATGTTATAGTCAAATTTAATTTGATTAAACAAAATGGCCAAAGTCTTTCTCAGGAACAACAATACAAAAAATTATCCCTGCTAGACATCATCATATTGTTCTTTGTATGTGTTGCTTCATTGTGCCGATTTATACTGTTCAGGTATACTAGGAAATAGTTTCTGTAATGCCCTCATCCAACATATTTGTCCATGAAGGGCTAACACAGATAATGAAATTCATTCCACTTCAGTTTAAGTATATAAAAATTAGATAGCTTTGTGATTAATCTAAAGAGAGAAACATCTCTAGAGATATATTTATCATGCTTCTCAGAGATACCTATTTAAAGATGAATTAATCACTCTCTGGAGGTCTTACTCATTCCATTGATTATACAGAGAGTATAGACACCTAACTTGGACTGAATGCTCAACTTTTAAATGACTCAGGTGAGATGAAATTAATCTCATTCACAGTCACTTGTCCCATAGTGAGCTGATTTTCTCCAAAAATAGTTCCAATTTACATTATACTACTCAAGCTTTTACCGTTTTATCCATATTCACAGCAATGGAAAGAGACTGTTTTGAAAATTCCATGTGGAAACTTTATTCCTTTATTGCTTTTACCATGAAAAATGTTCATTTTTGTTTCTTTAATTGTACATTGTTCCTACCAGGGAAATATTTTGACCTTTGAATATTCTTTGTTCTAAATACAAAAACAGCCAAAGTGACATAGATTCGGCAGAAGAAGCAAACACATTAGTTAATTCTGGGAGAGAGTTTTCCTTTATCTTAGATTCCTGAGACACTTGAGTTCAAAAGTATTGGTAAATCCTTGTGACTAGCATATATTGTATGTATGTAATTAACACCACAAACAACAAAATTACTTTAAATCTCACAAATAGACACAAACAAATACACATACACACACTTTCTCCTACTCCTCACTTTATAGTTTTCTTTCAGAATGATACAAGGAAAACACACATCTTAGGTTTCAGAAGTGCAGATTTCAACTCCTGGAAGTTTTTGCTGGAATAGTTAGGACTCCCGTGAGAGTCTGTCTTAGTGAGCAAAGGTCCTTAGAAAGTTTCAGAGGCAGCCTCCTCAAAGCACAAGAGCTGTCCATCTCCCTAAATAAAAAAAAAACAACCCAAACAACTAAAAAACCAAAACAAACCAAAAAAACCAAAACAATAAAGGAGCACGCCTGGAATTAGAACTAAATCAGCCTTGTTAAGCTGATAGCACTCAAAGAGCTCAAACACAAAAAAGAATTATATGAGAGATGGCAAAGAAATCAGATGCCTAAAAAGGAATGCAAAATATATTGTTTGAACTTGCATAGATGTAGTCAGGAAGGCAAAAGCTCAGCTGGAGCTCAAACTAGCACATGAGGCTTCTGTTGGTGTGTTAGTATCGAGTGGAAGTACAAGGAAGACACAAGACTGTTTCTGAATGGAGATGGCAAGTTAGTTCGGAATGACGCAGAAAAGGAGTATTCAGTGTTGTTTTCATCTCAGTCCCTAAGGGTGATGTCAACTCTCAAGTCTCTGTTCTAAGACGGAAATGACAAAGCAAGTGGTGAGTCACTGACAATAGAGGATTGAACTAGGGACCATCTTTACCAGTTGGGCATGTAGAGATTTGTAGGACCTGATGGGATAAATCTGAGGAAGTTGGAACGCACGATTTCAAAGCTACTGTTGTCATTTTTAGAAGGTCGTGGAGATCAGGGCAGATGACAGGTGATAAAGAAAAGTTAAGTATGTTCAGCAACAACAAAATCTAGAAGACAACAGACCAGGTAGTTTCAGCTCAGTTCCTGGGAAAATTACAGAACTGATCTGGATGGCGAATCTTTCTCCATACACATGAATGATGAGAAGATTGGAAAAAGCCAGCACAGGTTTACCAAGATTAAATTCTGATGAGCCAATCTGACAGCCTTCTATGATGAAATGGCTTCCTCAGTTGATGGAGAAGTGCAGTGGATATCCATGTACCTTGATTTTTGCAAGATGTTTGACATGATCTCCCACATTATTTTTGAAGCTGATAAGATATGGCCTAGACAAATCAGTCTCAAGATGGCTGGAAAACCATCTAAAGTGCTGAACTTAGTAGGTGGTTAATATCTCAGAGTCAAACTGGCAGCTAGTCATGAGTGAAATTCCCCAGGGTCTTTC
This sequence comes from Baryphthengus martii, assembly GCA_013396935.1. Classification (NCBI taxonomy): domain Eukaryota; kingdom Metazoa; phylum Chordata; class Aves; order Coraciiformes; family Momotidae; genus Baryphthengus; species Baryphthengus martii. Next base: position 28,532 of record VWZK01017124.1, on the reverse strand, counting down.
AAAACAACCTGAGTGATGGGACTGAATACATACAACCAAGTTTGCAAGTGACACCACATTGGGAGAATAGGTATGGAAGAAGTACTTCTTCCATACTGAATGGAAGAAGTAAAATGCAGAGTCCTCGACAGTTTAGAAACACAGGGCAAAAGGAATTGAGATTTAACAGACAAATGTGAAGTCCTGCAGCAGTAATAACAGGATAATTCCAATCAATAGTACAGGCTGGGGACTAACTGGCTGGGGAACAGCTCTGCTAGAAAAGGCCTGGAGGTACTGGTGGAGAGTGAACTGAAGAAAAGGTGAAGGAATTGAGTTTTTCTACTGAGGGAAGCAAAGGGCCAGGCAGATCTAATCATAGTTTTCCTTTGCCTGAACGGTAGTTAAGGTTTTTTTCTCAAGACGCTGCAAAGTGAATGGACAAGAGACAACAGGCATGAATCACTTCAGGGAAAATTCTATTTGAATGTAAGAAAAAAAAGTCTTTAGAACAGTTAAACACTGAATAGGCTGCTCAGGCCAACCGTGGTTAATCTAGTCTAAGGCCCTACTTTGCACAGAGGGTTGGAGCAGAGGGTATCCAGAGGTCCTTTCCAGCCTAGACTTTTCTATCATTCTGTAATAGTATCTTTCATCCCCTAAAATGTATTTCACTCAGGAAGGACCATCAGTCAAATTAATCTGAATTTATTAGAGATGTAAATTTGAATTGAACTAGTTTTTCTATATCAAACTCCTCTGTGGATACTCTCATTCAGCATTTAAGGCGTATTAAGTTGATTGACTGTATTCACTTTTCTTACAGTCTTGAAAAGTGTAGACATGCTCCATTTTTTAATATTTATATTGAAATTTTGAATATGTGCTCAGAATGTTGGTCAGTCACAATTAAATAAATAAATGCACGTTTGGAAAATTGCAGCTCTCACCAGTCAGAACATTAAGATGCCTCTAATACTTACACTATCTATCATCAGGCGATAATAAAGAGTTATACCTGTATTGTATCAGTCTGGTCACTTGATGAAAACATCTCAATTACTACATCCTCATTCAGGTATTTATGCTGTACCGGTAGAGATGCCAGGTTATTTTACTAACAGTTCATCCGCAACAGACACATTATGATTCGGAAATGCTGGTGGATTTGGAACCACACCAACTTTGATCATTACAGAAAAATGCACTTTGCCACCTTCGACTGAATAGCAGCATAAGGTTAAATGGGTCTGGTATCACCCATTAATCATGTCTCGGTCTGTTCAAACTCAGATGCAGCATGGATATTCATACGCCTTGCTTCTTTGTCAGAATATTCTAAAATATGGGCATTGAAGGATAATAATCAGCATAAATGCTGATTTTCACTGATGCACATAACCATAAGGAGTGGAACAGTGGACAATCCATACATTTGTCTTCTCTGCAGTAATTTTTAATTTCAGAAATACCACAGAGTAGCCCACTTAATCTACATAGCAGAATACTTGTCCTGCAGAGGCACAAACTATATCATGTCAACTTCTTTCAACTTAACTGCTCCTTTTTTTACTGCATGGAAATGAGCACATCATAATGCATAGTGACCTCTTGAACTGATCTGTGGACCTATATGGAATAGGCACCTCACTGTACTTTATGTGAAATGATAAAATGACCCTGAAAAGGAATGCAAAGCAGACTGTGTCAATACTATAAAGAAAAAAAAATGCCTATGATTGAGGTAGCAGGTTTTGTCCAGTTCAATTCAATTTCTTGGAGTTTTGGGTTGCTTTTCAATCCTTCTTTAAAGAATGTTTGCACCCTAGAAAAGAGGTGTAGGGTAATAATTCTGCATAAATTGTCTGCTTTGAAGCTTTGTTAAAAACTCTTTGAAGCTTGGGGCTAATCTGGATATAGGCACTACACAGGCAGGCAAAGTTGACAAAAAAAAAAAGCTTTCAAGTTCTGCTCATTCTTACGCACCAGTGCACCTAATTCACATTTCCTAAGCAGTCTGTAACCTGTGTCAGTCTCCAAGAACAATGATGCTTCTGTAAGAGCTGATTCAGCAGAACAAGAACTAGTAAGAACAGCCCTGCAATATTTAGTCATGAATACAGAAAGCAAACGAGGGCTTAAACTAAACTCCCTGCTCTGAACTGCTCCAGTGCAGAAATACCTTTGTTTTGAATATACTCTTAACAATGAGCTGTTTATGAATGATGTCAAATTTAAAACATTATAAATATTACAATTATCTTCAGCACTTCATTTTTATGCACAGCTAATGTGAGAGCTCACCTCAAAAGAAAATGTAATAATCTCTAAAAGTACATGCTAATGAATGAAGAAGAATTTATCTTTATTCTGCTATTCTTAAAAAGAAATTAATTTCTACTTTATATTGTGAAAGGCTGCTGCAGTGACCTCTTGTATACTAGGGACTTATCATTAACATATCTTCTCTCAATAGATCCAGGGTTCCTTTTGATTAGACCACTGACTCATTTAGCACAACACACTTTCTGTACCCAGAGTTTATATGCTATAACATTGCAGCAGCGAGAAGACTCAGCCTAGAGGGCAATCACATCAGCTAGGTGTTCTACAGAAACCTTTCTCTTAAAATGTACTACACATAATTATCATTTCTGTAGTGCATAAAGGCCTAACTCTAAAGCAGAGGTTTTTTTCTGCTGTGAACTGTGAAGAAATGTGAAAAAACAGAAGTATGAGAAGAAATTGAGGCCAGAGAGGTTAAACGTGCAGCAGTTTGTGTTAAGTAGCAATAGTGACAATACTGAGAGCGTAAATGTACAACTGAAGTGTCCTGGCTCACGTTCAGTTGTCTTCTTTATTGGCCCATGTCCCTTCCCTGAAGCTGTCAGCTGATGTCTCATAAAAAAATATATAATCCATACAACAGACAATTTTGCACTACCAGATCCACATGTGAGAGTTCTTTTTGCCTTCCCAAAACTAGTGGAATGCTTGTGTCCTAAGTATGGGATTGTCTTTCACACTTTCCTTCTGCCAAATATATCTAAGATTCTTGTAAGTACAATAAATTCAAAAGGAAAACAATAAGAATATACACATTTCTTAAAATCCTTTTAGCAGATTAGAAATATAGTCAAAGCTGTGAGCAAGAATATGATTCATATGACCAAAAGTACATACTTTATAGACAATATAGACATGTAATGCAAGCTAGGCGTCTTAAACTTCATTTATAGTGGGAACAAAAACAACAACCTTCAATAGGATATGACTGATCTCATTCTAAAGTAAGTTTCTTAAACGGGTCATATGAAGCAAAACCAAAAAGGTGGGGTTTTTTTCTTCTTTTTTTTTTTTTCCCCTATGATTACAAAGGATGTTTAAGAAGACCAGCTTGGACACTGTTATTTTCCCTGCAGGCATCTTAGCTTGGGTAAAATAATCTTTATTTGTAAGTTTGTTTAGAGATTCACTGAAAGTAAAATAAGTAATTATTGAAAATTAAGCATTAATTATGTTTCTGTTATAATACTTTTAGAGCTTTGTTTCATTCTAATTACTGAACATTATTTTTTAAAATAATTAAGCCCAGCACACTTTTCTAAATTCCACTTTCTCTCATTTCCATATTATCTGTATTCATATATACAGATTCTTTTAACAAAGTTAACAAGATCTTATGTCTCTATTACTTCAGTAAGTTTACTGTCATTGTTTGCACTTAAACTGGCAATGCTTTTTTATAAATATTTAAAAAGGTAAGCTCACAAGAAAAATAGTCCTATGAAAAATAAATAATCATACTTTGAGGTTAAGTAATTTTATGTCCAAATTTTATTATTTTACATTGTAGGGGAACAGATTGCTATACTAAGAAATATTGTCGTTAAAGAGATGTGAGAAGGACAATGCTTGTGTTCACAGGACAGTGAGATCTGAACCACTCATCTTCAAGTTATCTTGATGCTTTGTTCACAAATGTATACTGATGGCGCTCTCAGATAACACTGATTATATTTAAATTCCCAGGTGGATTGGAAGAAATCTGCATATTATAAAAAATAGGAATAGAAAGTATTGGTAAGTTCATCCAGTCTACCTCTTGCCAATGCACAGTACTTACGATTCACCAGACTGGTGCTTTCTTACAGATATAACCTCTACCAATTTTCTCCTAGGGCAGATGAGAATAGCAGGGAAAGTGTACAGTCATGAAATCATGGCATATGATGAGGGAGTACCTTCCACTTGATCTCATGGAGACCTGAGGTGTTCCCACTCCTACAGCTTCTCACTTTCACCAGTGCAATAGGAGCTGTCTGGGGAGAGATGATGACTAATACCCCTTTACTTCTATCATAAATCCACAGCACTGTGTGATGGAGTTTCCCTGAAGAAATTATCATGATTTTTTTTTTTGTTCTTTAAATGTTTTTGCCTCAGACTTCATGATTCAGAGTACTGTTTTGCTAAATGGAATGAACAAATCACAGTTATCACTGTTATCTTAGTCTGTAAGCAAAAGAACATGCAGTTATGTAAGATAAGAAAGAATATAGAACAGATGTGCAACTGGTGAGTTCAAGTCCTTTAGTCCCATTTCAGAACATCGATGTGAAATCATCAAAGACAGTAAAAAAACCCCATAAAATCCTCAGAGGGGAAAAGAAGCGGAAGCTGGCAGCTCATTGAGGTTGCTGATCAGGCCATCCCAGGGAAGAGCAAGGTCTTCAGCACCTGATCATAGGCTGACAGCATTGTCTTTGGTGATGGTACCAGGGACAGGGAACATAAAAGTGGTTTAGTTCAGAGCACTCCTCTCCCAGAACATTGATGTACATGTCAGTGAATAAATAAATATTTACTTAAGAACAGTTCATACAATCATACTTCTAAGTCTCCTGGCTTAGTAAAAAACATGCAAATCAAGTGATGCCTAGATTGGAGGACTACAGACCTTCACTAGATTTTTTTTTTTAAATTAATTTTTCTGACCTTACCGAGTCACATACACTACGTGCGAGACACAAACAAATAACACTGTAGCTATACTGACAGATGCTACTCTAAAGCTTTAATTGTCCTCATTTAGTGATTAAGAAAAATAGAATTGAAATTATTTTTTATTAAGAAGACTATCTATGTTGCTTATCATTCTTGATTCTTGACTAAAAAGAAGCTAAGTCAAAGTTGCTACGAGTAACATGTTAATACATATGTAGGGCATAAAAAAAACAATTTAATGTCTTGATACTCATTTGATTTCTGAAAAACATAGCAAAAAATATTTGTATTTTTCTATATTATCTACCTTCTTTACAAATTGGATGTATGAAGTTGGTAAAATAAAGTTGAAAAGGTGGGGATTGGGAGCTTTTCCCAAAGTAATATTATTTTAGAGTTAGATTAGTCTGCTCTAGTTAGGCCACATTAACAAAGCAAGATAAACATTTTTTTTGAATTTAATAAGAGAAAAAAATCAGTCCATCTTTCCCCCACCATTTAAATCAACTGCTTTCTGTATGTATACATATTTTTATATATATATACACACACATATATACACTCTTAATATTTGGAAACTCAGCTAGGAAATTGAGATCTTCATTAATACATTTACTTTTATTCAGTGTACTGTGAGGGATCAATATTACAGAGGTACATTCTGGCCAAACCCTTCCCTCACCTTAGACACCACCTCCATTCATGACTTCTTAATATGCAGTTATGAAAAACTTAACAGGAAAAATGTTATTATTGGCACCTAAGCAACACTTTTCTAAACTGAGTGACATCACTTTTGTCTAGTAATACAGAGCTTGGCACCTGTGAAGCCTGGTGGCACCCTATAGTGGGTGCTGTCCTACACTTCCAGCCTGATGACAACCACCAACTGTCTTTCATATTTCTGTGTCAGTCTTGCTACGAGATACTATTAGACATTACTAGACACCACTAGATAAGGAAACCCAGAAGGAAGACTACATGTTTGGGTTTCTTTTTAACAAGTTACTTATTTACTCTGACTTTATGATGTTTCAAAAGGGGATCTGAGTAGTCAATTTGAAACCATGGCATATCAGAACTTCTTAAGACAATCTCAACTTTGGCACTTCAGTCATAAATCACTTTCAAGTATCTCTTTTTGGTAAAAAACTAGTGGGCTACTAAATTGCCAGGTTCTCACCCCAAAATCAATGTTGAAACACAGCACCTTGAAAGAGCAAACTGCTAATGAAAAAAAAGGAAAAATGTTACATACCTGTACTGACAAGAACACTGTGAACATTCCTATAAGACCAAGTCACTGCTTTATAGGAGGCTAAATAACAAAGCAAAGTTAAAATGGTGTAGACTTGTGAAGTATGTTAAGAGCATTAAAAAAACCCCATGCTACCTAAAACTTATTTTGATTGTTCACAAGATACAGAAAATTGGAAATATTTTTCAGAATTTATTTTCAGTGTACTCAATGTATTTTTAACCTTTTCATCCTTTGTTTAACTTTTCTTAGCTTTGATAAGAAACTTTTTATGGCATTTGAGGTAAATGTAGTAAACATCAGAGTATGTTGTAAATGAATCTTGCCTCATTTTAAGTGCCTAATGAGTTCAATTTTATGTGAATTTATGTAATTATTTTTATTTATATGTATAAATTTATTGCATTTATAATTTTTGATGCTCTAAGGTAACGAGATGTAACTTAGAGATACAATGTTGGATTTAAAAGACACCTCACCCTTCTAGAAGAGGTGGGGGAGAGCTGCTAGAATGGCATTAGTTGTCTAAACAGGGCTAGATACCACAGGCGCCTAAACAGCTCTTAGGTAACCATTAAATAGACATCTTTATCAGAACTAACTGAATTAGACTGTCTTTATAGCAAATCGAGAAAAATAATAATTTATTTTTTCGAGATATGACTAATATGCCTTCTTTCAGATACATACTTCAAGATTAATTTAACCTTCTACCTAAAGGCCCCTATAAAGAGGGGTATAGACAAGTAAGGTAGATGGAATGATTTACATTTGGCCATAAAGGTTTTCAACTTTCTTTCCATATGCCCATATCACAAATGCAAGGTGGACTGGTCTTGAGTTTCGTGAGCTAGTGCTGACCAAACCTGCTCCAGAGCTGTTAAACCTTATCCAAACAGTGCTGCCTCTGAGTTAACCAGCCCTGGATTTTTTTGCTTTGGACAATTGAAACAACTGTCATGATCAGAGTTCAAACTTTATGTAGAGCACATACAGGTCTAGTGTTTGATCCAGTGGATCAGATTAGACTTCTAAGCTAGAATTTAGACCTCTTGCCTGATTGATGTTTTCTATCAGCTGGATTATACATAACATTTTTCAGTATTGTGACTAGTGTTAATGGACTTCATTTTTAGATGTTCAACTTTCTCCCAGTGAGTTGGAAATTTAGACATCTTAGATATATAATTTAGTATTTAATAATTAATTACACTTACAACCCAAAACACAGATGCAGTACATACTGCATAACTAAGACATATAATATTTAAGTCCCTAATTGGAAATATCCATTTCTCTCTAAAAGTAATAATAGCTGTTTTTAAAATGTGGTATTTGGTGAAATGAGAAATCTGATAGGTTTTAGGTTTATGGAGTAAATATAAAATTTTCCATGTTATAGATCTATGAAATATGTGTTTTATACACATGGAAATAGAAGACGACTTTCTCTTTATTTGGTTTTATGTCTTTTGTTGGTAAAATCAGATAACCTTTTTCCTTTGGAAATTTCTCCTTACATAGATAGTCTTTACATTTTGACAACTATTCACGTGTATAGTTACTAATTGTATATAATCTAAGGTTAATACCAGAGACATTAACTCCCAAAAAGGTGAAAATTACTATAAACTTAAGCTTTTAAGGCATGGAAAAGTACAAAGCACATATGAGATCTGTTTAGATAAACTCATGTTTAATCTGAGACAAAAGCCTTGCAGAGTTTCAGTCTTGGGTAAACTTATTAGGGAAGTGATGAAACTCATAAACACTTCAATTACTACCTAACACAAATGGCATGCTAGAACTGTCTGGTTCAAACAGACTAATTATCATTTCAAGGTGTGTATAAATTCTGCCAGTATCTATACTAGTGTCTCCATAAGTATCGCTAGTTTCAGAGCATAAGCACTGTAGTTTGATCCATGAGAGTTTATAAATAATTTTCCAGTTCTAGTCCTAAATATTAAGCGAAACATAAATAATATCAAAACTATAATCAAAAGTAGATCTGGATTGAGCTGAAATACCTACAACTATCACTTACTGCTAAAACACTTGATTAAAAAGAAAAAAATCTCAATCTATGGAAATGAATGTCAATTTCAGCATATAGGTTTCTAGATGATTTTTTCAGTTTATGCAAGGACAGTATGACTTGCATTTTCCAAAGAATTTCATTTAATGTCAGTTCTGCACCTTGTGGAATAGTGGCCTAGGTTGCTGTGAGACAGAAACACAGGCTAATTTAGTGTGCTTTGGGAGAAAGGTTGAGATGTTTACGACCATGGGATTCTTGTGCCATTTCTGGGGATGGAGATCCACTAAGCTGTCACAACAAAATGGTTGAAAGAGGGAGACTTATGAAGATAAGAGGTCCTGTTTTGGCTAAACCAACAGTAACACATAACTCTTACATAAATATTGGAGGTCAGAGTGTTTGGGCAGAGACCTTTGCCTAATGAATGGCAAAATTAACATTAATGTTTACACCCCTAAGTATGGTAATGAATCTAATGGAGTACATGCTAAACATACTCAACTCTCCACCCAAATCATACTATATGTCACCTAGAAGGCAGGGAAATACAGAATTAGGATATAAAAATCCCCAAAGGAATACATCTCTCAGGAAGGAGACGACTGAAGTCTATGAGAAATGGTGGATGGGCTGTATTCCTCTTCCTCCACCCAAGACAGAGATGCTTTCTTGGTAAGAACTGCACCTTCAATATGCAGTATACTTTTTATTTCTATTATCTGTAGCACTATTCCTCAGGCCTGTGCCTCTGACTGCATCGAAAGTTACCTGGGAATTACTAACTTGAGCTCGATTATTCTTCTGCAGTTAGTGCATTTATCAATGACAGTTCCGAACCTACCTGTTGCTTTAATAAATCAAACCTCTTTGTTTAACTTTTAATTTTGTTTAACTTCTCAGCATAAGTCTTTAACTGGGCTCTGAAACAGGTAGCTACCATTTCAGTGCCAGCCCCACGGCTGGGCTCTGAGGTAGATACAAACATGTCTGCATAAGCCCTTTAGCCAGGGCCCTGAGATAGAATTCTCAGACATACCTTTTGATTTTGCAAAAGCGCTCAGTGAAGCCCTTGGCCTCCGGCAGGCAAATGTCTCACTCACGCCCTTAACGTGACATAGCTGCAAAAGGAGGGCTATTATATTTCATTCTCTTCTTGATTTATTTTTCTCTCTTCTGTCTCTTCAGGCCGACAAATTGATAACATTCAGCTTCATTAACAGTGCAGGAATTGCAAATAGTTTTTCAATTAAGATAATTTGTAAACATTTCTAGTATTGGGGACTTAAATTATTAAGCCTTTGGGGATAATTGCTGCTTTCTGTGCTTTTGGGCTGTCAAGTGCAATGGAACCTTGACCTTAATCAAGGTGTAAAGACAATATTTAATACAGATCAAAATCAGTTATGTTGATAGGTATACCAATCAGCAATCACTTGCTAGGAAAAATTTCCCCTTTTAAGTCTGACATTATCACAAATTGGACAAACTGCAGTCATTTTTACTTAAATGTTTCTTGATTCAAGGATTATTATTCACTAGCATTTGGATTTGTTGAGGATGACTTTACTATCTTTGTTCAGTGAAAACAAAGTTAAACACATTTATGCAGCCTTAGATATTCAAAAACCTCTAAACACTGTGGACTATTTAAGAGACTTAAGATAAAATGTAGTCACCAAAGTTAATATAATTTTACAAACCCCAAATTAATTTGCATAAACCGTATCAATCAAAATCAGGGAACTACACACCAGAACAACTTTTGAAGATGTAGTGGCTCAATAGGCAGAACAAACTGGAGAATAATGTGGCCTTTGCAAAATGAAGAGTTTTTCATAGTTTCACAGTAGGGAAAAATTACCACTGAACCTTGTCACAGAGGCACCCACAAAACAAACAGCAGCCACTATCCAAAATGGGGGTTTATTGCAACCAGGGTTGCCCAGCATTCCTTCTGACTACATACAGGTTCGGATGTCTGTTGGGAATTAAACACTACACAATGAATTCCTAACTTTAAGGAAAGATAAACTAAAATGGGCAAACCCTCACTCATAATTGGGGAAACCTCCCACACCACAGTGCCCAACATATCACTCACCCAAAGGTGGGGGGGGGGGCGAGGGGGCGAGGCTCACTCAATCCACCCTCAATCCACGGACAGCATGTCCAAAGGGAGGCTCCGACTGCCAGGCCTGATGCTCTGCGAAGAACCAACTCACCTGGCTCTCAGGCAGGACCCCATTTATACTCTTGTTGAAGGCACATTGTGGTCATTCTCACTGGCTGAGGGATGAGCTCAGACAAAATATGAAAGAGCCTGGACAAGCCCACACCCTGAGCCTGTTTGCTAAGGGGTCCAGCCCCTGAGGCGCCAGTTAAGCACCGTGAAGTGCAGCTGAATGGCTGAGGCCTCAAACTGCTCCGGCCAAGGTGCCAAACTGCTCAGCACCTGCTGTGTGCTCTGTTTGTCTATGGGGGAGGCTACACTTGCGACAATCCACCCCGTGACCACAGTCACCATTCGACTGGTTTCCTTGGAGTGGTGGTGCAGTCACCTCTCGCCTCTAAAGCTAAAAAGGGGTGCAGTCTCAGTGGCGTTTACTGCTCATTCTGAATCATCATTCCAATATCCAATATGTGAACACAATTTCCAGGGAGTAACCCTTCACCATTAGCATGGATTTCACTGTAATACAACACAATTACAATAATCATTATAACCACAACCAGCATTAACAAATATACCAAAACTTTCCCCAAGTAATTGGTTTCCAACATAGCAACAATTGCTTTGAGTCCTTTGTCACTTTCTTCATCACTCTGGTTCTGAAGTGGCTTTGATATGTTCAGAATGTGCCTGCTGCATTGCTGACGATTTTGTTCCAATCCCCACCCCATAACAGAAATTCATCACTTGAGTGGGTTTGCATGGTCCTCCAGGTCCTGGCTGTCCACTGTTCTGTAGGAAAACACAGAGCTGGCCTCAGTTTAGAAACCAGGCTTAAATGTTACAGGTCTGTGACTATCCACCAATCTCTAATACAGTGGGCTGTTTTTTCCATTCTGAATATTGTTGTTCAGTTTCTTTGAATGAGGGACATGAAAATAATAAGGGTCTAGCTGATCCTCCCAGCCCCTCTTGGAATATATCACAATAGGAGGCATGTTCTGCAAACCCCTATTCTACCCTCAATGGATCTTTTGGGTGTAGTGGGCCTAGACTCTGATAAGCCTTATGCTCATCTTTTAAAACACTGAGTCTCTGTATGCTGGGGATAACAATCCCATGCCCTATTTTGTCTGGAGCAGATCATACAGGGGATGAGCAATCACTGAAATCCAGGTATATGCTTACTCCAACAGCCCAGTGTACCCAGTAGCTGCTGTAATTCTGCCTTACTGTTTGGGGCTTGCCCCTTTTCAATATCTGACAGTGTATCACCAGGTACTGAAACTGCACCAGCTACCCACCAAGCTCCTAGGAACTTAATTTCCTGTCCAGGACCTTGGTATTTGGAAGGTGGAATATCTAACCCACTCTTAGCAAATTCCAGACAGTCTCAGCCACTAGACCAAACTGTTCCTTGCTGTCCCCACCCAATAGGATGTCATCGTCATCCGTAAGTTGCTGTATGCGAATGCCTGCAGGCACCTTCAGAGTATGCAGAAGGCAGACAGGGCTTTATGGGGAATAGTGGGGGAGTGTTTGTACCCTCGTGGATGGCGATGAAAGGTATATTGTGTTCCCTCCCAGGTGAAGGCAAACTGGGGTTTGTCCTCCTCCTTTAAGGGAATCGTAAAAAGCCTATCTTTAACATCTAAAGCAGCCAACCACAAGTGGGCAGCTGCCTGTATTGCTATTGCTACTGAAGTTAGACTTGGAACAGCAGCTGTTAACGCATCCATTGTTAAACGAAACTGCCCATCAGGTTTACCAACTGGCCAGACTGGAGAATTGTAAAGTGAGTGAGGGCGGCTAATTATCTCTCTCTTCTCCGGGTCGCTAATCACTCTTGTGATGCCTGCGGCTGGCAGGGGGGGTGAGCAACACACGGCATTTTATGATAGCGGCAGGGCAGAGGCAGCTGCAGGGTCCTAACGCGAGCCTCTTCCACCCCGCGGCTCCCAAAACTCCACACGCAGCCACAGGACAGGTACCACCGCCTGCCTGCTAATACATCAAATCCCAAGATATTCCTCTTGCAAGGACTTAGACATACCTCCACAGCTGCCATCCACTCTTCCCCAGGCAGCCAAAACTGATTTCGAGTCAAGAAACTCTTTTCTGCTGTACCCATTACCCCGATCATGTTTATGGATTTCGTCAAGGGCTTGATTCTTAGCTCCTCGGATATCTGCTTATTTAGGACACTAATTTGTGCCCCTGTATCAATTAAGAACTCTAAACTTGTTCTCTCCGGACCCACGGGAACGCGTATATAAGATTCTCGTTAGCAGACCATTCCCAAGAATTCACTATGCCGAGGGGAAGGCCCGAACCCGACACCGCAGCTTCTGGCTTTTTTGGCCCCTCCGGGTCCTCTCGCAGGGGTGCAACAGGGTTAACTGTGCTCTCCTGCCGAGTAGTTGTCGCCCGAGTTTCTTCCGGCCCCCTCGTTTCCCCTCCAGCAATTGCAGCAACACCCNACACACGGCATTTTATGATAGCGGCAGGGCAGAGGCAGCTGCAGGGTCCTAACGCGAGCCTCTTCCACCCCGCGGCTCCCAAAACTCCACACGCAGCCACAGGACAGGTACCACCGCCTGCCTGCTAATACATCAAATCCCAAGATATTCCTCTTGCAAGGACTTAGACATACCTCCACAGCTGCCATCCACTCTTCCCCAGGCAGCCAAAACTGATTTCGAGCCAAGAAACTCTTTTCTGCTGTACCCATTACCCCGATCATGTTTATGGATTTCGTCAAGGGCTTGATTCTTAGCTCCTCGGATATCTGCTTATTTAGGACACTAATTTGTGCCCCTGTATCAATTAAGAACTCTAAACTTGTTCTCTCCGGACCCACGGGAACGCGTATATAAGATTCTCTGTTAGCAGACCATTCCCAAGAATTCACTATGCCGAGGGGAAGGCCCGAACCCGACACCGCAGCTTCTGGCTTTTTTGGCCCCTCCGGGTCCTCTCGCAGGGGTGCAACAGGGTTAACTGTGCTCTCCTGCCGAGTAGTTGTCGCCCGAGTTTCTTCCGGCCCCCTCGTTTCCCCTCCAGCAATTGCAGCAACACCCGGATATGCTCGGTGGGCATTCGGTGCAGCACTGCCCGGGGCATTTCCTGCCGCAGGTGATTCCTTGCTGGAACGTAAGTTCGACCCAGTTTGCTTCGGCAGGGTTTAGACTCCCGCGCGGGAGGCCCGTCGGGGTGACGTTTGCGACTGACTCGTCGCATCCTGCTAATTCCCGCCGTCGGTGCCGCCGCCCGGATCGGCCCATCCCAGCTCGCGCCCGTACGTCACCATATTGGAGAATATCTCTGCTCAAGTCATCACGTGCGCGGGCGGATTCTGAGGGTTTTGCCGGTTACGTTCTATGGTCCTCTGAATCCTTTCTCTGAGAGCCTGGACGTGTATCTTTAAAATGTCCGGCAGCCCTTTATTAAGCGGCCAGAGGTGGTCGGGGTCCACCGGTGCCGCCGTCGGTGTCCCGCACCGCCCTCTCTGATACATCGCCTGGATACAGGCGGCCTTTTGTACTCCTGACGCCAGCTCCGACAGTCCTTTCACCCGGGTAACCACCGGCTCTCCCCTTTCCATAGGGTGCACACTCCCAGCCCAATAAGCCACTCGCGGTGTGACCGACTGGTCGCCTGCTGGCCCGTCGCTCTGAAACACTCCGGGACCCCAAAACCCGGCTGCCTCATCATCACTCAGCAGTATCCGATCGCCTCCCACCAAAGAGACTCGCCACAAATATACCGTTTCGGTTTCATCTGGCTTGCGAGAAAACCTGTCCCGGAGTTCACAGAGCTCGGACCCCGACCAGGGGGTGGTACGGACCGTGGTGCGGGGGTTCCTGCCATGTGGTCCTGTGTGCGTCTCTCTTTTAATAACAGGTCGCACCTCCTTCTCCTCCATTTCCTCAGTTTCACCAAGACTGTTTTCATGAGAATCTCTCCAGCTGTCCGCATCCAAATCCTCTGGGTGTGCGCCCGTGATTAACTTGAGGATTTCGACAGCCCTGAGGACATTTTTTTGTGTGCGCCAACATCAGCTCAATCAACAAACGCGTCCGCTCCTTTTCTCTTTTCAATTCTCTCTCCAAGTACCGCGCTTTACTCTTTAATATCCCGGAGCACTCCTGTGCCTGCAGCAAACACGCACCCAGGATGGTGCACATGGCTCCTTTATCTCTGCCACTCCAAAATCTTAGGGGGACTTGTCCCAGCTTCACCACGACCTCTGCAGGGTCACACAGCATCACACAGAATGACATAGAATGACTTTGGTTGGAAGAGACATTCAAGATCATCTAGTCCAACCTTTGACCAAACACTGCAAGCTCACAACTAACCCATGTCCTTAAGCACCGGGTCCACATGCCGTTTAAATACCTTCAGGGATGGTGACTCCATCACTGCCCTGGGCAAGCTATTTCAATGTTTAATAACCCTTCCAGTGAAAAAATGTTTCCTAATGTCCAACCTAAACCTCCCCTGGCACCGCTTGCAAGCATTACATCTGGTCCTGTCACGCCACCAGGGAGAAGAGGCTGTCCCCCTCCTCGCTCCAACCTCTTTTCAGGTAGTTGTAGAGAGCGATAAGGTCTCACTTCGGCCTCCTCCAGACTGAGCAACCCCAGCTCCTTCAGTCACTCCTCGTAGGGCTGGTGCTCTAGGCCCTTCACTAGCCTCATTGCCCTTCTCTGGACATGCTCCAGCACTTCTATGTCCTTCTTGTAGTGAGGGGTCCAGAATTGAACGCAATATTCAAGGTGTGGCCTCACCAGTGCCAAATACAGGGGGACAATCGCCTCTCTATTCCTACTGGCCACAGCGTTTCTAATACAAACCAGGATGCCATTGGCCTTCTTGGCCACCTGGGCACACTGCTGACTCATATTTGATCAACTGATCATCTACACCCCCAGGTCCTTTTCCAACTTGCAGGTTTCCAGCCACATATCCCCAAGTCTGTAGCTTACCATGGGGTTGTTATGACCCAAGTGTAGGACCTGGCACTTGACCTTGTTGAACGTCATGCAATAACCTTGGCCAATGATCTAACTTATCTAGGTCTCGCTGTAAAGCCTCCCTACCCTCTAGCAGATTGACACGCCCACCTAGTTTGTTGTCGTCTGCAAATTTACTGAGGGTACACTCGGTCCCCTCATCCAGATTGTTAATAAGTTAAAGAGAACAGGCCCCAGTACTGAGTCCTGGGGAACACCGCTTGTGACCGGATGCCAGCCAGATTTAGCTCCCTTCACTACCACTCTTTGTGACCCAGCCATCCAGCCAGTTTTTTATCCAGCTCAGGGTGTATTTGTCCAAGCCTTGCACCATAAGCTTCTGAAGGAGAATGCTGTGGGAAACAGCGTGCAGACCACTTTTCCCTTGCACATTTTACATCTTGGGGAGCAGGTGCACAATCGTGCCTCCATAGCAATTCCTCCATTAACATCCTGCTGACTATGCCAATAATGTCATGGAGACACCCACAAAACAAACAGCAGCTGCTCTCCTCCAAAATGGGGGTCTATTGCAACCAGGGTTGCTCAGCACTCCTTCTGACTAAATACAGGTTTGGATGTCTGTTGGGAATTAACTACACAATGAATTCCTAACTGTAAGGAAAGATAAACTAAAATGGGCAAACTGTCACTCATAAAAGGGGAAGCCTCCCACACCAGAGTGCCCAAGATAACACTCACCCAAAGAGATGGCCGAAGCTCACTCAGTCCACAGAGACTCCCTCGATCCGTGGAAGTATCCTTGGACAGTGTGTCCAAGGGGAGGCTCTGACTGCCAGGCCTGCTGCTCTGTGAAGAATCAACTCCTCTGGCTCTCAGACAGGACCCCGTTTGTACCCTGCTTGAGGGTGCACACCCCGAGCCTGTTTGCTAAGGGGTCCAGCCCCTGAGGCAACAGTTAGGCACCGTGAGGTGCAACTGAATGGCTGAGGCCTCAAATTGCTCCAGCCAAGGTGCCAAACTGCTCAGCCCAGCCCGTGTGCTCTGTCTGTTCTGTCTGTGGGGGAGACTGTACCTGTCACAGAGATGTACCTGCATCAGGGAATTTTCATATTCATCATTTCATTAAAAGGAGGTTAATACTGAGACTATAAAATTTACAGATATTAATTGATAGAGTAAAGACTATGCAGATCACCTAGATGTGTAGATGATCTAGCAACACGGGAAATTAAAATAAGCTAGTAAATTCAAGTGCTAAGGAATATGTATGGGATGAACTGTAAACAAACTGCAAAGAAACTGTAATACTGTCCTGAATTGGTTATTAATACTCAGGAAAAAAAAAAAGAAAACTGAAGTCTTTAAGGATCAATGCCCATTCTTGCTTAAAACATGTGAAGACTATATTGGCAATTGTTAGGAAATGCAGTGGAGAACAAATCAGAAAGTATCATAACTTGCTTTCATCTATGGAAGAGGTTCATTATCATCCTATTGTAAAGATAACACAAGGAAAAATATGTAAAGAAGGAGAAAAGAGACTCGGGGGCAGGAATGTGGAATAGCTTCCATGACCAGGAGAAACAGAACGGTTCAGAGTGCTTCAGTTTGTAATATACACTACAGATAGGCTTAAACAGAGAACATGAAATCATGAATTGCATTGAAAAATTGCAAATCAAATAATTTTTTCTTGTTTTTGATGTACTAAATTCAGGAACCCTTAGCTCACCTAATGGTTGTATCTTTAGGCAAAAACGACATGCTCAAAGAAGTATTTTTAACATATTAGAAAACATATAGTGGGACCTAATCTTACCAAAGGATAAAAAGATTATTGTTTGAAAATGCATTAATCAAATGCATGAAAGATACCTTATTAGGACATTTAAAAAAGATTCAAGCATAACTTCTCATTCTGGAAGGCTTTAAATAGTGATGGAACAGCTGGTAGTGATAATAGACAGGATGCAAGACTTACTGACTTCTGACCTGATTTTTTATGACTGGTTTTGTGTTATTTATATCTTGCAAAACCCCACATATATCTTGACAGTAAATACTCCTGAAGTTATATCTATAGTGCATTGAAATAAAAGAAGATAGAATTTTAATATTCTTCAGTACTGTATGACTATTTCTATAATAAACACCCATTTGTCTTAAGGTATTCCTAACATAACGATTAGCAGATAAATATTCAGAAAAGATCAGTAAATTTTAACTGCATGACTCACTGAAAGCAATGAAGAAAACTGTTGTAGAAATGAAAGAAATAAATCAGAAGAAACAGCTTGGAAATAATTTTGCTACATTTATTTTTCATCAGAAAATTGTCTGGGCTTCACAAGACTTTCTCTCTTCTAATCATATTTCTTATTGTTTCAGAAACATAGGAGAGTATAGAATTAAAATACCACTTACCAGCCAAGATGCTGCCCATCTAATTAATTACAGTAAGAACTGGAATAATCAAAAACCACTTTACAGAGATAAGGTACTCACTAGAAAGTATATTTAAACCCTTTAGAAAAAATAAAAATTGTGTGAAATTAAACATTTCAGGTTTTTACTCTTTTAAAACAAAGGCAATGTTTTCAAGTCGTTGAATTGTTATGTTTTAGTTTTGCCTTAAATTCAACTCAATTGAAATATATATGGTTTCTAATATCTTAAACAAGTGAGTCCCCATCTGGGAAAAGATAAAGGCATCTTATGCTTAATTCGCCTGTTTCATAGCATGCAGAATAAATTTTAGAAAGAAAGGATGGGAGGAGAAATTACTGATCTGGAAGATCTATCACATGTATAGTATCAGAACTTAAGCTGCCAGAAGTGGAATCATAGTGGTAACAGTCAGAATTTCAAATGTCAGACCATGTTTTCCTCTGGTAGGTGGATGTGAAGAACAAATACATTTTGTGTAAAAAAGTGACTGATTACACCTAGGCTTAATTATTTTCCCCCAATTGCTTTAATAAATTTCTAAATTATTAGTAAAATATTTTACAAAAGCATGGCAATATAACACATTTGAAGAGGTGGTTTGTTTTCTGGCTTGTTTTTTTTTTGTTTGGTTTGCTTTTGGTTTTGCTTTTGTTGTTATTGTTTTGTCATTATTATTTTCTTTAGCACTTTAACAAGACTGTTTCATTTGGCAGACTTGAGCCCAGGCATTTCTGAATGATCAATACTTTTTATTTTGTTAGCTTTTCTCTAGACCAAAAGGAAAAAAAAGGGTAAATCCTGGTGGAGCAACACACCTCAATTTCCCTGGAATTGGATGTTCTTATAAGGCATTAGCGAGTGTCATCTCTCCAATCAACTTTATTTTTAATTTCCATTTCACCCATCAGATTCCACAAACTCTGTCCATAGCACAACATCCAGAATCAAAAAATCAATAAATGGTTAAAAAAATCTATTGAGAAAAAAGATTATCTCTAAGGGAAGTAGTGAAGTCATTCACAGAAATGAGAGAGAAGAAAGACACTGCACTCTTTCCCCATGAGCTAGTAACTGTAAAAGAGGGAGGCTATACTGACATGTATATATTAATTTTCTGCCTTTTATTATACAACAATAATCATGGCAGTAAAGAATCTAATCTCCCTATTGACTGTGCTCCAAACTAGGCTGTTGTAAAAATCATATGGGGAAAAAAACCCAACAACTCTTGAATGGAAACAACTGTTCTTACCTTAAGAAAAAAGACATTATTTTACCTTGGTTTCACTTTTCTATATCAAAAGACCTACCTAGTATCTCTAAATATCTTTAGTAAGATTTTTTTGGTTTGTTTTTTGTTTGTTTGTTTGTTTTTGGTTTTTTTTGTGTTTTTTTTTCTTTAAAAACACATTTTCAGGAAATAAGGAATGTACTATGTCTTTAGCATTAAAATTATCCTCAATTGTAACGATTTAATAATTTCAAGACTTAATTTTTTTTTTTTTTTACTGATAAAACAAAGTGACTTCCATACATTGATGGATGCTCATCTTCACTGCCTGGATAGAATGCATGATCATACATGTTGAAATTCATATCTTCCAAATCACTGTGCTGGTAGTGTCTGCTCTGTGTTATTTCTGTGTTATGACAGACAAAATTTTATTTGAACAGTGCAATTTATTTTTCCTGACTTGGAAAAAATTAAAGATCTGAGCTGAATTAAAAATGGTTATTGCTGGCTTAACCCAGAGGAACTATGCCATTTTCTTGTAGTCAATACAATGCTGGATCTTGCAGTCAGACCAGCTTTCCAAGCAAAGATTTCCCTCTAGGGTCTTTTGGAGGCTATTGCTGCTGGAACAGGCAGTGGGAAAAACGGAACAAAATGTTGGAAGCTAAGCCTGTGGTTTAGAAGTTCAACCAATTAGTAACTAAAATACCTGTTTCTGTCTAAGAATTTACTATAATTCCATGTTCTCAAGTTGTCCTTTAAACATGGTGGGATGACTCACGGAACTGGAGTGCTGCAGTAGATGGCTATAAACTCTTCAGAAGGGATAGGCAAGGAAAGAGAGGTGGTGGGGTGGCTGGTGGTGCTAGGTTCAGGGTTGGACTTGATGATCTTAAAGGTCTTTTCCAACCTAAACAACTCTAGGGTTCTATGATTTTTTTTTAATACAGGAAGAACATTGTTCTAAGTGGTATCTCACCCAAAGAAGAAAGTAAGTAAAGACATCATTTTACTAGAGTCTACTCTGCATTTCTTAAAACTAACACATACTTAAGGAAATGACTGACTACATTTAATCATTCCCTAAAGAAATTTTAAAGCAGGAAATCTACAAGTACATTCCTGAGAAAATGAATTAATTAGAATGTGTTAGAAATTGCTGTGAATTACAGAAAATTACCTCTGTAATAAAAACAATTATTTTACTATCACTAACTTAAATCACTGATTTTATGTAACTGTGAGAGCATTGTACTCATATATATGCATAACGTTATAACACTGACAAAACTCAGTCAGCTGGTTTGTTTTGGTTTTCTGTTTCTTTTTAGCTTCTAAGTGTATGTCATTACTGGTGATGTCAATCATTACAGCACTTTTTTTTTTTTTTTCCTATAAGGCTGTTTTTCCATTATCCATACTCGAGCTTCATTCGTAAAAGAATCAGTGCTTCATTTTGCATTTTCTTAGGCTTATTCATAATTTGGTGATAACTTTTAGAAGCAACATATTAAAAAGCTCCAAGAAGGACTGTATGAACATTGGCATTCCAGGACAACATAAGTCACAGCTGAAGCTCACAGTTCAAACTCAGATAGCCCATATTATATTTGGAGAACTGAAGAAGAAAGCATTTCAGCACTTTTTTTCTTTCTTTGGACTATAACAAAAAAATCTGAGGAGAAAAGAAAAGAAGGGATGGCAAGCAAGGGAAAAGTAAGTGTTCCTTGCCAAAAGCAAGTCTTGTTCGTACTTTATATGTTTTAAAAAATTATCAGATCACCTTTAAATGCTCAGTTTCTGACATTAAAAGATAAGTACTCTCTTACTGATGGACGATGGGGGAAGGGTTCTTTCATCTTCTACTTCCTACAGGTATGCTCTCAGGAAGCCTAAGCAAGACAAGTTACAGAACCAGTCATGTCTACTTATGGTAAGATCTTTCAAACACGCTTAAAATAAATTTCATCTTGAAACCTGGCATTATTTCCCAGAGAGCTATTTTCCTTAAACTTATATAAAAAAAGGATAAAAGTCAAGAGTCGTTAATATTGTTTATGATTTGAACCTCCAGAGCCAAACTTGAATTAGCTTCTTTATTAAAAGGCATTCAAGCAACTTCTGTGATTCCCTGTTAAAATGGAATAATTTGTTACAGAATTATGCACTTGGCATCCAAAATTATTTTATGTAAACAAATGACACAAACCAACTGTGTAGGGTCACTGATGATTTTCTGGATGAATAATTCCCAGCCATTGCAAGGTGGTGATCTATTACTCGAAGAAACAACCACTAAATTAGATTTACTATGAAAACAAAAGTATACTGTTAATAAGCCAGTTATTTTTTCGCATATTTAAAGAAGTTGGCAAGTACTAGTTGAACTAGAAAAATAAAATGCAATGAAAATGTAAGGGTTGAGGTTTTCTTTGCTTGCTTGCTTTGAAATCTTTTGTGATCCACTGCTGTTGTGTTTTTGATACAAAAGCTAAGAAACACTGCTCTAGAAGTAAATCTTGATTACTAGTTTAGGGTATTCCCTTCCAAATCTGTAGATAGTAGGACATCTGTGCCCATGAGAAATATGAAGATCCATTTCTGCAGTATAAAAAATCTCACAGTTAATTTCAGTAAAATAAAGATCATGTCCTCAGACAAGGAAGAACACAACTTGTTTATAATATTTGTATTAGAGATAAAAGAGAGCAAAGAAAGTCAAAAGGCAGAGGTAGGTATAAGAAATAAATATTTTTGCCAGTAGTTTCTCCCTGATCTCAAAGTTAATTTTACTCCCATGAAAAGCACCAGACTGAGCCATCCATCTTTACCGATGCATGCAGAGACACAGCCTCCCATCCCTTTCAGGAAGGAATTTCATTAAAAGCATTGGGGTACACCCCCTCCCAATAAACAAACAAATCAAAAACCCATAGTGAAGAACCCAGAAGTTTCTACATTAAATATAATTTTTACAGGAAATGCATTACTTCTGTCATTTGCTTTTCTCACTGTCTACTGGCTGAAAAGGTAGAAGTTTCAGGCATTTAAGCCTTGAATGGTTTCCTGTATTTGTTTAGACAATCAGCATAGCATTAATCTAGGTTTACCTTGCTGAGTGGTCATTTGCCATGACTCCTTGACAGTTCTATCTGAATAGTTGCTAAATTGATGAATAAGGGTTTTCTGAGGGCTTTATGTTTGTTGCAGTATTTCTTTTCTCCTGCCACAAGCTGCTTCTTTCCCACAGCAATTAAATCATCTATGACACTTGAGATAATGGTTCAGTAGATTAAATGAAGGGAAGTCTTTACACAGTCCAGTCTTCTTCAGGCATAATCAGCTCTGGAAATAGGTTTGATTAAAGTCTGATTGTCTTCAGACCATGAACTAATACTGTAAATTGGGAAAAAAAAAAAAAATATATATAACATATCTGAAAATGTGTGAATATTTCCCATGCAAGTTGTTCTAATAAACTATGTTACAGACCTGACCTTATTCAGAACATCGCTGTATCTAAATATGAGTAACAGCATTGTGTTGAGATTTTGTATGAAACTACTGCAATTTCATGAAGGATAGTCCATGGAACTAAGTGGCTGAAAGCATTATTTGGTACAGTTTGGAGACTCATTTTGTTTGGAATTTCTGTGGGCTGATACACATATTACTTTTAATATATTCGTATGATCTAAATCGTAAACACTCTCATAACTATACAAGATTCTTGAGTATATTTCAATCCTGCTCTCAATAGGAGCATCTCGTCAAATCAGATAGAGTAAATATCGTACAAGTTCAGACTTTCACTTGGCAGTCTAGCTTTTCTTCAGAGCAAGTGGAGTATGACAGACTTTTCAACACATGATACAGAACATATTATTTAGAATATTTGCTCTGAAATAATAAAAAGTAAGGAATATCACATATCTCAAGCTGCTAAGCTTGAGGAAGTTGGTAGGTTTTTTTATAAAGAATCTCTAAAATCTTTAAGGGAAAGTGTCACTCTATATATCGATATAATGTCAAATTCAGATGTGATTTTTGATGGAACCTGTAAATAGTACTGCAATACCAACAGAGATGCTATTGTCAGTAGAGATAACTCACCAGTAAACCCTCTGGAGTGCTGCTCATCACTTTCAAATATAAATTTTTAAAATAGACTTAAAATTATTTAAAACCAAGTTAAGGAGACCAGCAGATAGACAGTGCAAAGAATGACAATACAACCCTTTTCTATACGTCTTTAAAAATCTTGCTTTTTAGATTGTTGTTTATCTACATGGATTTATTCAGCATTTCAGTTACGAACAGTACATAACTGATTGTAACTTCAGGTGGCCAGTTATGTCTTGGATCAACTGCTTACTGTAATTTAATTGTGTTTTCAGCAAATTAATTTCATCCTCAAATCAAAACACTTGCATCAACTGTCCTGTTGCAGATGTTGCAGTACTTGAAGCAACTCTACGGAATGTTCTGCTACACTGCTGATAAGACTGGACTTTCAAGTCCCTGTTTATAAGTCTTATGAGTCTACAGTGTTGTGAGCATCTAATATGTGTAAAAACTGATTTGTATCTTATAATACAGAAGTTATATAGCCTCAACCAAATAAGACTTGCGTAAAACATTTTTTAAAGTGTATAAATATTGAAGTAAGAAGACACGAGAATGAGGGGAAGTCTGAGAAAACTTCTGTTTCCTGGTATAATGTGCTTCATTCAGTGGTAGCTCTACATATGCTTAGAAATCCAAGAAAATACAATTGGAAATTTGCTGACTGCGTGCGGTCATCAAAGAGGAAATAATAAAAGACAGTAAAAAAAATTAAGTATAATATACAGAAAATACAGGGAAAGAAATAGTTGTAATAAGAAAAAAGAAGAAAAAATAAAAAGAAAGAGGAGCAATAAAAAATTCCTACAGGAATACAGTATGGCAGACTGCCAATAGGATGGAGAAAAGATAATGCAGTGGATAGTCCTGAAAAGTGATGTCAGGCAAAAGATACAATGGTAGACAAAGTAGAGAAAAATAACTACTGGAAAGATGAATAAGTTCCCTTTAACCATGATTAGAACATGAACTGTAAAAATTAGAATTGGAAAATATAGTGTATCCATCCAGCAGTGAAATCAGCTCAGTTTCCCCTTTGGTAATTCAGATATGAAAAGGTAATGCCATTATGCAGCTTTGAAAAGGAAAACTTAGAGCAGGTCTACACTTTGTGGTCGTGGTATTCATTATATATTTAACATGGACTCTAAAAGTCTCCATTTCTTTCCTCTGCATCTGTGCTGCTCCAGCTCTCAGAACAGGTTTGCTTCATTCTTTCCAGGTGTTCTGCTTTTCACTCCACTTGAACTGCATGCAAAAAGAAAAAGTAATTTTGTGGTAACATTGGGAAGAAAGATGCAAAGTAGAATGCAGTGGACATAAAAAAGGAACTTTGACAAAATTAAAAGAATGACATTGTTATAAATTGCATCTAATCTTCAGGAACATGAATAAACAGAGCCTTGGGCTTTATCTATGGAATGGACTGGAATAATTCTTATTGACTTAATTTAGAAGGGCTGTGGGAGCATTATTATGTAATGCAGAGATGCTCTCAGAGCTTTAGGATCCAAAATTCTTATTGAAGTATGACAAAATCTTGTAGTGAAAATGCTAAAAAAAGTCATAGGT
Organism: Baryphthengus martii; assembly: GCA_013396935.1. Taxonomy (NCBI): domain Eukaryota; kingdom Metazoa; phylum Chordata; class Aves; order Coraciiformes; family Momotidae; genus Baryphthengus; species Baryphthengus martii. The sequence continues at coordinate 3,716 of VWZK01017124.1, read as the reverse complement.
GGCCCTGAAAATGTACACATTTACTATTAAATTGTCAAGACTCAGATTTCTTATTCAAATTGTCTCCAAGAAAAATGAAATTTGTTTCTCTTTATATTCCAGTTTGAAAAGATGTCTGGTCACTTTCTTTTTAATGGGCTGCTTTTGTCCCCTCACAGACAGATATGCTTTTCTGAAATATCTGTAAGATTTATATGTTAAACATATTTTTAAGCGGGGACCTAATTATCCTAAATGTTCATAAGGATCAAGATGCAGCCAGTATTATTTAAAGTGTAACTAATAATAACGTACCTTATTACAGGGCCCAAAACACTTGAGCTTGTGTTGCTTGCAGAGGACATGTCCTTCAGAAAGAGATACTTGAATTTCATCATACCAGAAATGAAATGACAAAAGGGTCAAACAGCAAAAAAACATATAGAGAGTGGCAAGAGAAAGACAGAAGAGCAAGCTCTAAACTGGTGTAACTATGGCAGTTTATACCAAGCAAGAATTAAGACAACACCCTTAAGGCACACATTCCTTTCCTGAAAACAAAAACAATTTAGAAGAGGTGCATTTCAGTCAGAGGGAAAATAAAAATGGTGACCATGCTGCACCTGATCTTCAGAGACCGGGATGGGGGGAAGGGAAGGGTAGAAGGAATAACCAGAGATTAAAGAGATTCAGTTATGCACATATCAGTTTATATCAGTTTCTATCTGATTTCTAGGACGAATTACCGCCTGGAGCTGATGTACACAGGGCTGCTAACTAGTTTCTTTAATTGGTTGCTTTACAGGGAGTCAGATAATATTGTTAAGCAACAGAATGTTATAATGAACTGAGGATTGCACTTGAAAAATAAGCTATGCTATTTTCTCGGGCTGGTGAAACACAGATTGCTTTCAGTTATTTTTCTTGGCAGGACTGTTGTTTCTGTCCATAGCCTGTCAAGCCAGCACAGTACCCAGATGGTTATAAGGCTCTAGGGCACCTGTATATCTCACATTAGGGTTTAACAGAAATGTAGTGAGTAATATTTATATATTTACATTCCAGTTCCTCCTCCATTCAAGGCAAAACACAGCTGTTATATTTTCACCCTGGCCATTACCCTGTGATATCCCACTCGGCCAATATCTCCACTCGTGCTTAGTTGGTAGCAAAGTTGCTGCATTTGCTTCCTTTCTAACCCTGTAAAATGATCTCTGAATCAATACATCTCCTACAGCCTAACCAAGAAAGCAGCCTTCTTGGAGATGTTTTTGCTACATAATAGTCTAACATAATATTTTTTTTTAAGGTATTCTTTTTTAAACCACTCAGAATTACCGATGAGGTGTTATTTCTCTTATCTTCAAACCCGCTTTCTGCCTGCCTTCCTGTTTGCCATGTGCGTCATCTGCACCATCTGGGGTGACCTTTCTACAGTGACTGAGACTACAGTACTAAAATGTCTGAGTTCTCATGTTGAAAATTGACAATGTTACTTCCCAGAGTTGTTAAATGGTTTCATTTTTATTATCCTGTGAATAGTAGAGACTTCCCAAATTTATGTGATAAGCCTAGTATAAGCATAAGGAAAACATAAATACTTTAGATTTTGGTAGATATATACTTGCAAGAAGATTTTTTTATAACTTTTCAGAAAAACAATGAATTTGCAGTAAGTAAGCACACTGTTGGTTGTGAAATAGTGTCCCCAAAAGGCTGTGTTTCATCTATCCTTAATTAAGCATGACAGAAACTATATTCAACTTTGATAATAATTTTTAGGAACCTACAATTTGTTGTATTCACTGACACTATTCATATTAGTCACATGATTTAAAGACAAACTAATGTGCCTGAGTAGTTATACAAATAATTATGAATCTTTGAAAAAAGAGAAAACCCACACAAAACCCAATCAAATAAAACATACATTTAGCTCTAGATGTCGGGTCATCATAGAAATGTTCTATGCTGACTTGTAAAATGTGTGATATTCTTCAGAATCATGCTGAAAAGCAGTTTGAAAATGTGAGTTATGATCTGGACAAAACCCAAAAAATTAAGGCAACAATACATGGAAATAATTATTTCATTTTAGATACATAAATTACTTTTATTGAGACTGCTTCTCAGTGTTGAGTTAGACCTTGGAGGTGATTGAGTGCAAAACCTAACAGGAGTATGTTAGTGTTAGGAGTTTTTGTTGCTTGAAGGTTTTTGTTTTGAAATGTTATGCTGCCTTGTATTACTCTGATAAATTATGTTCTTTGCTGAGATTAGATCTCTTTCCTTGGGAGGATGCTATGGTAGATAGAAAATACAGAAAGTGGATGGAGAATTTCTACTTCTGTTTCTCTTAATATATTACAATATATGCATTATTCACTTTTTGTCCCTATCTGTTCTACTGAATAGACTTACACCTTGATGAGTCTGAGAACTGTACTGTGCATTTATTTGCCAGTTACTATTTAATAAACAAAGCACCTAAGGTTGTTAGTTTCATTGAGGACTTTTTAAAATCTCTTTGCTAGAATGACAATAAATTTTCTACCAAGTATTTCAGATACACTTTTTTTTCCTATTAAAATTTTTCACAAAAGATGAATAGAGAAGCATTAGGAATCAGTACAGAAAGTATAGAATTAAATGAAGGCTAAAGACAAAGCTTTTAACTCTAAGATTACTGAACATCAATCTATTTTGTTTGGAGCAGGCTTACCATAGGTGTGGAGAACAACGACTCACAGCAGAAAACTGATGACCCAATGGCTACATAGAGACCTTTTCAGAACTTTCCTAGGTCTCTGACCACTTCTCATTGTTAGTGAACAAAAATGCAGAAGAAAATAGAAGATACGTTTGCAATTTTAGGGTAAATCTTAAGTCCCTCTGTTGAAGAGTCAGTGATAAATATTATTTTAAATAAATCATAATGATAAAATTGGAAGCAGTTCTAATCTTTAGGGAGCAGTAAAAGCTCTGTTGTCATGCAGGTGCTCGTACACACGTGCACACGCACACACACATAGACAAGGCATAAGTGGAACCATCACTGTTGTGGAGATTTCAAGACCTGACATGAGGCTGAGAAAATAACTTTCATCAAGCAGTACATTTAGTACCAGGTGGATTATTATGTCTAAAAATATTAGCCATTTTTACTAAATTTTCTAGCCATCATTTTAAAAATAAAGTTTTTAAACAATAGAACTTTTGCAGGATTGGCTTGTATACAAGAGAGTTATTGTTTATTAATTCAAAGAAGATAAACTATTATATGAAAGATTGTTCATATGAAGTAATATTGTTAATATATTTCTTATATATACCTATATATTTTAAAATATATGTATATAAGTTGTTGTGATTTTACCCCAGCCAGGAATTAAGCACTATACACCCACTCTCTCCTCTTCCCACCAAGGGAGAAGAATCAAGAAAAAAACCCAGAAATTAAAATTTATGGGCTAAGAACGGTTTGATGGGATGGACCATTGGTGGATAAAGAACTGGTT
>VWZK01017123.1:0-20005 GCA_013396935.1 Baryphthengus martii | reverse complement strand
CCCGCTGCCGTCGCCCGCCGCCATTTTGTTTGCGGAGCCTGCTGCGCGGCGTCTCCTTCGCCAGGGCAACCGGCTGCCGCCAGGAGGGTGGCTGCCATGCCTCCGTCCCCTCCCCCGCCGTGAGGCCGAGAGACGGCCGCCCTAGCCGCTTGCTTTCCGCCCCCGCCGCGGCCCGTAGCCCTGGCCAAGCCTGCTCCTCGCGCTGCCGGGTACGGAGGGCAGGGACGGAGGCAGCCACGTTTCATCCCTTGTTGCCAGGCGGTTGGAAGCTGAAACGCGTCGTCCCCCTTTCCTTCACGCAGTTTGGTGCCAGGGTGACACCGTGTCACGACCCCTGCGATAGCGATGGCAGTCCGAGGAAAATGGGAATCAGGGCACAGGAACCCTGACCAGAGGCCAGGGAACGGCTGGCCCCTGGCGTGGTGCTGGGCCACCATGGGCTCAGGTGAGGGGAAAGTCATAAGGTCAGAGGTGTCATTACATGTATTACTGTAATAACCTATTGAAAAGAAGGTAACAACCCTTCTTTTCAATCCTTGCTATGTATAGTCCTGCCACCATCCCTTCTTTTCAGTGTATTAAACTACTGCGTTTCTAGCATTAGGTCAAAGGGCTCCACCCTATTTGCTGCTTTTTTGTGCTGTCGTCTCTCCGCATTTTCTGTTCCCAGTTTTCCATGATTGTTGTCTATTTTTAGACATGTCCTCTGTCATGCATTTGAATCTCTCCATTATTTTCATCCCTCGCCCCCACACTGATTTTGTTGCATTTCTCTTTTCCAGTCACCCATGAGCTTGTTCCATCTCTCATCCATCACTCTCCCACTCACCTGCTCATTCACTCTGGTTTCTTTCCCCAAGTTTCTCATGGATGCTGCCCCTCCATGTAACAACAGTCCTATTATCCTGCACCCGTATAGGTAGTTGGGTGTCTATATAGCAAAAATAATACAGTTCTATACCCTGAGTTACATGGACTGTACACGGTTTTCATGAAGAGATTTGCACGGGGGAAATCAGAAGGGTTTAGCTGGCTGGAAGTGGAAGGTTTGTGTGTAGTTGAAGGATTTCTGCAGAACTATTGGTTGCAAAACAGAAGAAATGCTTGGGGGAGATTAACTTTGAGCACTGAGACATGCAGTGTAATGGGATAAACGGAAGTGAAATGAAAGACAGGACAAATGTGATTAGCGGAAGTCAAAAACTAGAAATATCAATATAGAAAATGAAAGTGCTTAGAAGTAATGTTAATACAAAGGTATTGACACAGAGGGGTAAAAGAGCTAGCCTATGAAAAAGGTTATGGAAATGTTGATAAAATTGTCATCTATGAAGTCAGTCCATTACAATATTTTATTTTTTTTTTACTACTAAGAACAGCAAGAAGTTAATGGTGGCCTTTCAAAAAACAGTATGCAGAATTTAACTCCATCAGTTACACTTTTGATTTGGAGAAACAAGAAAGAATGAGGTCAATAGCAGAAATTAAGCCTCCACAGGGGGAAAGACAGATTTTTGTTAAGAAATAAGTTGTAGATTCCATGAGAGATTAAAGTATCATACCTAAAGTCAGGTTTGAGAAACTTCCCTAATGAGGTTTAATGGGGTTCTGGGGGATTTTAAGAGAAAGACAAGCTAGAGGAGGGAAACAAGGTTGTCAGGATGAAAGCTACAAGAACAAACGTTCTCTTTCCAAAAGCTGCAATTTTTAATTTTTTTTTTTCAAGAGTACTATTTCTTTTTGCAGAACTAAAATATCATCTTGGCGATATTCTTACTGTTTTTAAAATTCTCGTGCAATATATCTATAAGATCATACACCTTAAAAACACCAAAAGTATTAGCTAGAGGATCTCTGCTAGTTAGATACTGAGGCAACAAAATCGCTGGTTGAGATTAGAGAGATTAGAGCTACGGGTTTTCCAGCCAGCTTTTAGATAAGTCTTAATAAACAAAAGAGGGGTAATTTATTATATCATAAATGATGAAATATGTTAGCAAACACAGCAATGCAAGGTTCATTTTGTTTAGAGCCCTCTGGGAATAATAACATACATATATGTTAGGATTGCAGATTTGCATAATTTTTCTAAGATCCACAACATGATTTATTTAATATGATTTATTGAAATATTGTATCAACTGGATTTAGACTTTAGCTACCAATATTCCAAATAATATGAAAAGATTAGTATGTTTAGATAAGTATTTCTTAGTGAACTTTATTTCTCCAGAGATACAGAAAAAAAATGAGAGATTTTGTTACGTTCTTGATCCGTTACTCCATTAAGGTTTTATCACTTTAAAGTTGACCTGATGTGACCTTAACAGTTGTGGTTAATTCTCTAATACATAGTTGGTAACTGGGTAGAGAATAGGCTTATATTAGAGATGACAGCCAATAGCAAGATGCGTAAGGAGCTAAGAAATTTTTTCTCCGTATTTATCTGAAAATAAAACCCAAAATGCATACCAAAGCTATGCTTTAAGATTTAGCTACTCAGTATATCCCCATTTTCCATTTAATCATTTTTTTTAAAAGTTGACTCAAACATCATGACTGTTAATCAGAATGCTTTTGTCATTTTGAAATGAAGCGTGCATCAGATCAGGTGCAGATTTCAAACAGATGGATGCTTGTGATCGTAATGAGCTGTACTTGGGACCTATTGCTTGAGACCTCCATGATCAGAGTTGTACATCATCATTCGGTATTTTCCAAGTGTTTCAACTTGCCTTTTTTCTTCTTATTATTGTTATTTTATATAAGATCCTGGAATTAAATTACTCTAACAGAAATATTGAATTACAAATTAAGTGGTTCACTGCGTTGCTATTGTCGTTCTTCCGGCAAAGGAGGAGGCAGATCCCAGAACAAAAGAGCTCAGTCAATGTAGCTGGTAGGAGTGGTTCAGGACAGAAAGGTGTGCATAGCTGGTATGATGTGAAAATAGTTTATTGCAGAAGACTGCTGAGGATCAATATCCAGTGTTTACCTTTGATTGCTCCAAAGAATATGTGTTAGTTAACTGTTACCTCTGGCCCTTCTCCTTCTGCAGGCACAAATTGTATGGTACTCCTTTCTTCCCCCCAATAAAACTATAAAAGTATGAGATTTTTACATTAAGCTACTGTCTTCACACTTAGACATATTTTTTTTTGCAATAATATATTCCTATTGGCTTAAAGATTCATTATACAGAATTCTCCATAGTTCTCATAAAAGGTGTAACATTTAATAGAGACCTACAATACTATCACCAGCTAACATTGTAGGAAGGGACAGGTTTTCACTGTATCTAACATTACTTGTCAGAACCAGAGGAACAACAGTGGTTTAGGACAACGTTTTCTTCCACAAAAATCATTGCAAATGTATCAGGTCAAACAGACACCTGATACCCTAGCTGAAATTTTTTATATTTGGGTTTTTATGAGTCCTTCCATGCTAAACAAATAGCAACATATATATGAAAAAATGCTTGCCATTTTTGGACCAAGAATCATGTTAAGGCCTATATATTCTCTTTGATATTTGACAGAGCTAAATTCAATTATACTTATCTATATGAGAGAGGCCTGTAGTCAAATATCACGTCTGTTGATTCCACCTCTAGAAGAAAGTCTTTCACGGGACTTGCTGCCGCCTGCTCTACCTCCATCCTAGCAAAGAGGGATGCTTCACTGAGGCAGTATAACACAAAGAGTTACATTCTTCCTTGTACGCTGATTTATTTGACCGGAACAGTCTATGCTGCCTAGATTGCTCTGCTCTGGCTTAAGTGGTCATGGAGAGACTGTTTACCGCACCACGTTGGCACTCTCAGGTCTGAACGCTGGTACTTTTCTCAATCAAGACGCATGTTTTTAGGCATAAGGAACCAAAGCAATCCAATCCACACTCGAAGGAGATCTGTGTTGCCACCAGGGCTGCCGCCTCCACAGCAGAGTGCCACACAGCTCTGCCATATCTCATGGCCCACGTGATATAAACTGCCGTTCACACCATGCCTCTTATCGGCGTGCTTCACAAGCAGGGCATGCACAGGGAGCCTCATGCAGAAGAACCACAGCCTGTGCAGGCTGAACTCAGTCATGAGGAAGTGAACCAGCACTTCGCCAGCACTTGCAGATGAAAGCAGAGAATATAAAGCTAGCAGGCAGTTGTTTGTTCGTTTACTTATTTATTCTGAATGTACCAGAGAGGATGTCAAACATATCCAAAGCATATCACCATAACCTAAGCAACTGTAACAATTACAGCCCCTTCATACTTAAATAGTTTCCCTTAAATTTCTGCTTCGTTTTTCTAGTTCAAATTTCCTGGAGGGGAGAGAAGGAAGAGCAGACTTTTTGGCATGAATTGTAGGTGAAATTTAATACTTAGCAGCTTTCTGAAAATTGGGATTTTTTTTAGCTCTAAATACTCATCTTAATTTTTACTTTAAAAGGTACAGTTGCTATTTAATATTCCTATTGTGTGGAGTGGAAGTAACAGCTAATCTTGAATTCACCTAAAAATCAGACTAACATGCATCAATTTTGTGCAATAATAGGAACAAAATAATGTAAACTCATGTACAGCATTTTCAAACCTTAGTGGAGCAGTAGGATCTAGACAATGTGTAGCTATTAAATCAATAATCCAGACATCGAGGACATTCCCCAGACAGCTGCTGGATTTTTCCCCCTAATCAGTAATAATAATCCAATAGTGTTTGAAATGACATGGTTGTATATTGGAATCTATTTTTGTTATGCTATTTTCTCCTGCATCTCTAATGGCTCCCTAAAATACAAAGCAGACCAAGTGTTATTAATAGCCATGTATTTCTTATGAAAAAGCTGCTTGCCATTTGAGTATATGAAGTTTGCAAAAAAATCTGTAGACCTTACTGACAAATATCCTAAGCTGGTTTACTGAGTGAGGATAGCCTTATATCTTTTTTTTTAGCATCATATCTTTTGTTTTCCAGAAGAATGACCTGATGGATGTTAGTTGCTTGTGTCAAGTTTTGCATGGCATAAATCAGGGAGGTGTGTGGGAATGGAGTGCACAGATTTTGAGGGACAACGGGGCTGGGGGATGGGCAAGCTGACCTAGTAAGTCTCTTCCATCCTCTGTGTCTTCAGTTTTGCTTTCATATGGATTTCAATGCGATGGAAATGTTTATTCTGTTTCTAGTAACTGCGTAGACATGTACAATACCTAGTTTCTAGGCTAGTCTAAGTGACTTTTTTTTATATTTATAGCTATAACCAGCATACTTAGGCTATCCAGACTGCTATTTAAAAATGCAAACATTTTTCTTTGTTCTTCTCTATTCCGCTGCACTATTGGGGCTTACTTATTTCAGTGTCATCCTCTCTAACCTAATCCAAACAATAACCTTGGCTCAACAATTTAAACATATTGAATCCCCAACCAGAGTAGTTTTCCCTAGTAATACTCTGATTACAGCAGCTTTTATGTCTGAACGGGAAAGGACCTTAAACACTAAATCTCATCAGCACTGTAAAAAATAAGTGGTGAGCATCAGTCACATTTTCTTGAAATACCACAAGTCTTTCTTGAGGCCTAATCCTTTAATCTCTGGATTTTGGGCACTTCTGTTCTGATTACTAGGGATCAAAAGGTTCGGCAAATACTCTTCAGACCACTCTACAAAGTGGCCACTGTAATATTACCAGGCTGTTATGACACAGGTTGTATGATATTTCCTTGTACCAGCAGCTGGTATTCTTGGAAAAATAAACAAACCAACCAAAACCAGAGAAGTTTATCAATGAAACAGTCTGCCACACTGAAAATTAATAAAAAAGCACATAGACCTCCAGTACAGTGGTTCAGAGGATATAGCAATCAAAGTAAAAGGGAGATATTCTTCACTGACTCTGCTACTGGATAGTTTTGTCAAATGTTCATTAGTCTGTTCTGGTAGTATACGGGGTTTTCCTAAATGAGATGATTTCCTCATCCTATTTCAAACAAAGGCTATACAAGAAATGGGGAGTTGTCACTGATTTAAGTTTCATTTTCACTTATGGGAACCTAGAAATAAGATTGGGATAAATGTTTTTCCCTGAATTTGATCACTGGGACTCCTAAAGACTGTCACTTTACATGTTGTCTAAAGAAAACAACCCCATGTCATTTAAATTTAAGAGAGGTGACAAGCTGCTTTTAAGAAGAAATCACTCGCTTCTCAACAGAGAGATATGGGCAGATTTTGAAAAAAGAAATAGTCTCATTACCTAAATGCAGAGCCCTGCAGTTATAACAAGAGCAAATACGAATCCGTCACTGCTATTTCTGTTGCTCACAGCCTTCGCTACTGGCCTGCGTTTATTGTTCCTGTCCACGTGGTTCAGTGAGAAATCCAGTCCTGTGTTTATTACCAAAAACTGTAGTGCCTGAAACAGCCAAATACCCTTCTGCTCTTTTCATGAGTATGGTATTTGCGGAGGTGTGTCATCACTTGTATCCAATTCCTCTTTACTTGGAAGATTATGTTCCGCTACATAGCATAACATTCCTTTAGAAAACACTTCTTGATACTGTTGCTTTCCTGGGGCTTGCCACCTTGTCTGTTTGAGCTTATCTTTCAAGGGTGAATGCAGGTAAGGTCTTTCAAAATTACTTTGCTGTGTTGACAACACCACGACAGATCTGGCCTTTACTATAAACTTGTAATTTTTATTAATTTTTCATTCAGTGCAGAGTAAGACATCATGGTTCTAAAATATTCAGTGAATATAGTGTGGCATCACCGAGCAAATTAATATTATGTAACAAGTACAAACAGGTTCTAACGTTTTAAATGTGCCAATGTTAGCATTTAATGCTAGCCTTAAACTAGAACAACATATATTTTGGCATTTGCACATTCCATTTTGTTTGACAAAAGAAATGCTAATTCAGTCTATATTGTTAGTTCAGCCCTTGGCTTCCCTGTTAATGCCTACTCTCTGTTAGAAAACTTGCTCCAGTGTAATAAAATGGATTAACAGTCAACCTACACGCCCCTATGTAAACCACCAGTATGAAATCACTTGACTTGTTAGTGCATTAAACAGCAATGGAAAATTATTTCAGCTTAGGGGAGGTACAAACTTTTTTGCTAACTGTAGTAAAAGATGTGTAGCTCAGTGTCAGCTGGGGGGAGAACATTAGTTTGTTATTTTTGCCTGTTTTCATAAACAAATGTCGGCAGCAATTCTTGTTATTGCAGAGCCAGCAGAAATTCATAGAGGTTTTCTTTTTGTTCTTCTGCCACACACACAAAAAAGAGAGATGTTATTTTAGCAACAGAATGTTTGATAGCTTTTAAAAATACAAGGCCTAATTTTGAGGCATGCTGAGCCCTCCCAATTGCCATTGAAGTCAGTCAGCCCTTGCTGCAGATGCCCCACAGCATTCTAAAGAGTCCCTCAGATTCGAGATCCGAGTACAACATTAGGGAACAACTCTGACATGAGAATAGCCACCAGGAAAAGCACGGAGGCTTTTATTTTCCGCACATGAACTAAAATTGGACCAAGTCTTTTGAAAGGAACATATCTTGAGTATGTTCATAAACTTTGCCAAGATAACGTCACAGCAATTGGCCTTAGCAGTAGTGTGCAAGTTAGCTTTGACTAAAGCAGGGCTTCTCTAATGGGAATTGCTTTGGGAGAGCGAATGCGGAGGTAAGATTTAGACATAACTACTGAGAGACAATCAAGCACCTTGAAACATTTGTCTTTTGAAGAAACTACCTATGGCAAAAATCCCCGGACTGAAAATTGAGCTAAATTCCTAGGCTAGGTCCATCTGATAGAGATTTAAAAGCTTCTGTTGTGTGATCACAATGGATTTTTTTCCCCTGAGAATAGCTAAGGTTTTCCCATGCCTCAGCAGGTGGTGGTTAACAGATAACTGAGAAGGCCTTCTGAAAAAAAAACAAAAACAAACAACAAAACAAACCGACAACAACCACCAAACAACCGAAACACAGAAGATTTCAAATTCTCCACATAAACACATAAATATGAAATCTATTAGTTGTATATTCAAACAAAATAGAATAATGCCCTTGCTTCTGTCCTGTGACTCCTTACTGTCCTCTTTCCCAAAGCTGTATCCCCACTTTAACTTAGATGTTGCATATTCATTGAGCGTTTGAGTGTTGTAGGACAGATGTACAAAGCAATGTAATAGCAGGTAAAAGGCTGTGCATTCCTTTAAAAATTAATGTCAACTAAGTTATTAACATTATTAATTTCTGTGTTCAAATGCTCCGAACCTTTAACCTTTACAAGGTAGGAGAGAAGAAAAACTGACTGATGTTAATTTTGAATGACTCGGCTTTTATGCCTCTGGCTGTCCTGAGTAAAAAGAGCACTCCAAAGACATTTAAGTTCAAAGACTAGATTATGAGGTATTTTTCCCTAAAACCTGATCAAAAGAAAAGATCCATTGGAAGAGCTATTTTGTTTACTTAGATCTGGACATTCTCCTCCAGCGTTACCAACTCAGATTTTGCAAGATCATATCACTACATAAGCAGCAGAAAGTGGAATGTAGAGGTAAAAGCAAATGTTTGCTATCAAAGAAAAGTTGAATTCTTACTGTAAAGAGACAGCTTGAATAATGAAAACATTAACTGTAAAATTATTGCTGGTATTAATCAATTAAACAAAATTACATATTATCATTTTTTAAATGGAAAACCCAGCATATTAAACAGCTCTGGTTATAAACATAATTCTCCAGTGCTCCTTTTCATTGTATATTGAATCTTAAAAGGTAGAACTAAAACTTAAACTAATAAAATTCTAGACTGAGATTGTAATAGACTTATGTCATGCCTCCAGAATGGTGACTTCACTTCTGTGAGGGTCACCTGCCTTTCATTTCTTAACTAGGCTGAACTAGCAGCTGTATTGTAGTCTTAGTGCAAGCTTAAAGTCCAAAAGTGCACTAAAAAACCCCACACGACTGTACAACATGAAAAGCTGCTGTACTCACTGTAAAGGCATTATTTATAGAGGAAGTAATTATGTCTGACATGGATTTTACTGCATTCAATGACAACAAACATATTGAGACTCTCTTCTTAGGCACTATCTTGTTAAAAGTAATCTGTAGTGTTGATCATGTAAAGTTGCTGAAATCAATCTTTCTCCTTATTTTAAATATCAGAAGATTAATTAGCTCAGTTGGAAGAGGAATAATTTTAAATCAAAGTCACATTAAGGAGGTACTGAATACAATAAAATCATCATAGTATTTTCTAACAAGCTAACTCTTAGCAGAGGACTAGGGGCTTTCTGAGGCTGTATCAAACTGTGAGTGGTTTGTTCACAGTACTCCTGTTAGAAAACAATAGTTCTCTTGCTGTATAACAAATTTGCTGTAGGCCTGAGAAACTCACGTGTGTTCTGCTCCATTCAGTAGCTTGAGGCACAGTGAAGTGGTGTGAAACCGCAATGAGCAGAGTTAGTGGACGTTTGTCTGATGACTGTTTCAAACCAAGCATGTGGAAGGACAAAGAGAAGAAATTACTTTGGCAGTGCACAGTGCAAAATTGAGGACTGGAAAAATCTTTGTATTGCTTATGAAAGAGAAAAAAAGCAGGTAATGGCAGTGAAAAACAAGTTCCTTTTTATCTTTAAAGTCAGTACAGCATGAACAGCAATCATGCGTCCTTTTCCCGTGCTACTCTGGTACCATGATTAAGTGCTGGCCTGTGGTAGAGAAACCACCTCCACTAAGCTTGTGCTTTATTTTCCATGCAGCTTTTCAGCTGTGTTGACATTAACCATAAAGCTGCGCATAATGTTATTCCATGCCCTGTATAATTGTGTTTTTCCTTATGTGGTCAGCTGTCCAATAGGAAACGAAAATAAACTACCTCCTTTCTGGGCCACGTCGAACAACTGTGAGGTAAGTGCCGACCGCTTGTGTGTCTGAGCATTCAGTGTTTTATAGAGCAGTGTCCAGGTTTGTGTCAGTGAAGTTTTAGAAAGCTATGTAAGAATGGCAGTTGACCTGTTGTGAAGAAAGCACTACTTCTGTAAAATTGAAAATAGAGTTTTCACAACTTGCATAATATTTTTGTAGATCTTGTCTCCCAAAGATTTGAGTTTTGTTGGAGATTTATTCTAACGTTGAAACTCTGTTTCAGGAAAGTGGTTAAGCTCATATATAGTGCTAAGCATGTGAGCTGTTATCTAACTACATCGCTGAATCAGATTTCTAAATTTGTTTCGTCTCCTTTTGAATGGAAATTGATCCATCTTCTGAAATACTGCTCAAATGAATCAAAACATATTTATTTTTCCAGAAAAAAACCCATACTAATTCAGTTAACATTTGCCTTTAAAGTTTGGTTTCCTCTGGTAGAGGGAATAGTTTAAATTATGTCTGGGCTACAATAGAGCAAATTTCATACTGAATAGGTAAGAGATGGGAGAAGCATATCTAGCATTCCTGCAATTAATATGAAAAGCTCTATTATATTGTTTGATCTATGGCTCTGTTTGGTTTTAATAAGATTTTGTCTTTTGCTTTAAGTCTTTTCCTAATGTTTCAATCCCCCAAAGTGTTTATCCTTAAATTAGTAACAAGGTATGTCTCTTTCCAGGTGCTTTTAGAATTTACTTTTATACATGAGTTCAGCTTGATTTTAAAAAAGTGTTAGCCCTTTCCAACCTATACTCCTTGATTTGCCTTACCTATTTTGCAAGTTTTTTCTATTCTGCATGTTATTTTTATGGCAGAGACCACTCTTAAGACTGATGCAATGTGTACTGCGGTTGGTGATATAGGGTAAACCTGAGTTCATTAACTCAGCTTTCCACTTGTGCTGCAATAGTTGTGTCTAGGTGGCTTTAACCTTTTACTCTTAAAACATTTCATTGTTACTACCTCTGGTTCAGCTCCATGAAAGCGCTAGTCTACAGGCAGTTCATGCAACACCCAAGCTTTTGTGTTCTAGGTCAACTAGTATTCAGACATTCATCACAAAAGCAGACAAAATAGTGGCAGAAATGGTGAGAAATTACTCCTTTGGTTGAGGGACTAAAGCTGAAGAATGGAACCTGTGTTTGGTTATCTCAAACACCAAAGAGCGCTGACACTGTGAATCTGTTAGCGCCTGTGCACAGTTTAGGAATAACAGCTATCGTGCCCAAATTTCCGTAGCATCTATTCATAACTATCCCTCTTTCTCAGTAAAAAACCAAGGGTTTGGTGCCCTTTCTGAATTTGATTTCTGCTGAAAACTACGTATCTTAAAATCTGGATGCAGCTGAACTCTCTGGCTAAGGCCGTTTCTTTTGTTTGTTTGTACTTTGACCAAAGGATTACATTGACAGCTTCCCAGGATCCAAAACTGCATTTAGTCTGTTTACAGAGCTACATATGTTATTTCAATGAGAAAGAAGGAAATGAAAGTGGCCATATCTACATCAGCTGGTAGCTGTTCACAGGAAGCAGCAATTACTGTCTAGTCTTCTTCCCTGGGAAAGCCCTCTCAGTTGCTTCACGTACCATGTAACTGCGTGGTGCATGGACGTGCAGCGCTGTCACCCAAATTATCAAAAAAAGCATCAGAGAGCAATGAAAACTAATACAGGGGTATAATAATAGGAATTAGAATAATTCTCACATGAAGGTGATTTCACTTGCAGTTGTCAAACAGAGCTAAACTGGCAACCAAAGGAATGCGTTTGTAGTCTGTAGCTGGGCACTTTGCAGTGAAGGAGAGATTTACTCAGGCATGGCACACTTGGACGGTATCACCTCGTTCAAATTCACTCAGCCTGTACAGTACCCTGCATTTTTCCTCTTTGCTTTTTTTTGGTCACAGCTCACACATCTGTGAATCATTCAAGGGGAAAGTTTGAGAGATGCTATGTGTCAGGTCAATCCAGGTTCATTCACTGTACGTCCTTAGAAAGCCAGAAACTCTGGTGTGTAAACAACGGGGGAGGGGAAGGGAAGGTTTAACAAGAAAGCCAGAGTTAATATTTTCTTTCAATATTGTGTATAATTTGGTTTTCTGATTACATACTAAACTAGAGTTGTATTTTCTTTAATTCAGTTATACAAATGCGGCAGCCAATTAATATGCCTGCACTCTGTGTGTTTGTGAAAGATGCACAGGGAAAACCTTTGTTATTTTTCTGGTGCTAAAGGATCTGTTCAAGGTAAAACACATTTCTCTACAAAGCAACAACAAACTATGTGACAGCATTAGTTCAGTCCAGAATGCTTGATAAATTGAGAGGGGTTGTTTACCTAGTGCATGAAAAAGTCTCTTGGGGATGGATTTTATTATTATCTGCATAGTCATCCATCTTCCTACACTGTCTGTGCTCATGTTTGTGAGTAAAACATACACAGTAATTTAGCATTTAGATAATCCCACATCTATAATCCAGACAGATTTAGCTCAAATTTCTCCAGGATTTCTATTATCTAGATTTAGCAGTGTGGTGTTGACTAGATATTTTAAATTGCTGCAAATGTTTTGGGTTTTTTTTTTCTGCAATAAACAACGTATTTTGATGTTCTCATAAGTGAAGCTGTGGATTCTTCCTGTCATTAACCGCATGTAAAAATGTATCTTTGTGAGGTCGTTGATTACACAGCTGGAACATGGTTTTAATGGATTCCAGCTATTTGACTACATACCACATAAAATCATACAATGTTTATATGAAAATCAGTGTAACATATATGAAAGTATTAGTGAGAATAAGCTGAAGAATGTTTGTCTCCACACATCACCTATTTGAAAATGAACTGAACTGCTTCAATTTTGATAATGTTTTACTACAGTGTATTAGATGATATAATAATGTAGAGCTTGACTTTCTTACAGCACTTTTTCCAAGCAGATCAGAGCTTTTATTGTTTTCAGTTTTCTCAGACAAAACTTCTAGTCTTCCTCACTCAGCAGTTTTGAGGAAAAGAGGGTGTCCATGGGGAGAGAAAGCATCATTATCTGCATGAAATCAGGGGATATTAAGTCCAAGTGAACTGGATACCTTTCACAGCAGACTACCCTTTGTCACATGTTCCTCTGATTAATTGCAAATGTATTCAAGGCAGCAGAGTAGACACTGCAGAGAAGGTCCAAATATTCTTGTATTAAAAATGCCAGCCCTCCCACACTCGCTAGCATTGCAGGAGTAAGAATGTTTATGTAGGAGATTTTTAGGAGGGAAGTGTACTGTGGAGAAAATTGTAAAGCTGCTACTTTTGTCCAAGTAGCTTGAGCGAAAGTGTCTGAATTGAGGCAAACTGCAGAGCAAGGCAGTGCGTGCTCTGTGCTCTGCCTGGTAATTGTGGTGCAAATGCACAAAGTTCATTATTCACCCCCAGGCCAGATCTTCTGGGAAGAGGCTTGTGCACACTTAGTAATAATTTGATGCTAAGCTTATGTCATTTATAAGTGCTTGAGACGTTAAAAATAAGCAAACTACTTGGAAATGTTTGGAAAGCAAACAATTTGGAAGCATTTGTTGTATTTAGGATGACTTGTGTCATATTTTTGCTCCACGAACTAAAGGATTCAGATGCCAGTTCACTAGGTGATTTCAAATATGCTGCCCCTGAAAGCACCTCCATTTGTGCTGTGCTCCAGATACTTTCTCTGACTCTGCAATTGTCAGCCTCAACAACAGTGAAATATTGAGATTTTCAATGGGAAGAGAGAAGATACTAATTTAATTAGATGTGATAAAGCCGTTCCAGGTATAAAATTTATTTGCTTAGTCCCCAAACTGCAGGTTTGCCAGAACAATGGGGGAAAAATGGAAAAACAAAAAAGCATGGTAGAGAGAGATTTTTATAGCTAACAATCATGCTTCTGGGTAGAAACCTTCTGAAAGAAATATGCTTCATCACTTTGGCAGTACTTTTGGTTTCATACATGCTCTGAGTTAATCTTTGCAATACTTTAGCAATTGGGTTTCAGAAGCAACAGTACTTATGTACTTGCAACGGAAAAGAAACAGCGCTCACTCGCTTTGCGCTGATGCCCCTGCTAAAGCAGTGGGCCTGCTCCTGTCACACTAAAAGCCCCCACTTCTAGTGTCAGAAATTGTATTTATGCTGGAGTACCTATCAATATCCAAGTTTGATCCCAAATAAGTGAGAACTATGTAATGCCAGTGAGATGGAAAAGCAATCAGATAGCTCTTACTGTTCTTTCCTCCAGACAGTGCCTGGCGCACCAGCTGTTGTAGCTGGGAGTTTCCAAGCCCCAGTTCTCTGCTTTCTCAAAAGGATTTCCTTAGACCCCTAAAAAGTGGTATAAGAAAACTACAGATGAGCAGATGAGTTTAAAATGGACCCGACATTACTATATCTTAGCTGCATCTTTATTTGAACATAAGTATAAATTAATTTAGTGTTACAATCAGTGTCTGAAGAAGTTGTAAATGCATCCACAGGCCTTCTCATTGCTGCACATTGCTGCTCAATTCACTAGTTGGAGTCTGTCTGTCTGCCTTTTTTTTCCTTTGTTTTTTTTTCATCCTGTTATATCCTGACCTCTCATTCAGCAATTATTCTGAATCATGCTGAGGACACTTTTCCTCACTTCCTTTGGATTTTCACTTGCTAATGCAAATGCATCTCAAAATATCATCTTACAAAGTTATTAGATCCAGGGCTTGATGCATCCTGGGCTTAATTGAAGTATCAAACCACCAAAGAAAGTCCAAGAAATGAAAGAGCACCATGCAAATATTGACAGATTGTTTTTATGACTAAGCTATGATTATTCTTCATTAATTTGCCTATGCTTTCAGAAAGGAAGGGAGGAAATTTGAAAAGCAGAGTAGTTTTTTGTTTGTTTTTTTTTTTACAACAGGCAACTGTGTGCTGTGATAGTAGAATTTTCTCTTCAACAAATCCTTCAAAATGAAAAAAAATCAGAAAAATAACCTCAAAAACATCTTACAGTGAAGCGAGTCTGATATGTTGAGAAGTAATATCAGTGTGTTCTATGTCTGCATCTGTAATTTGAGATTAAATACTCTGTGGATAAGGTTAAAATCATAATTTTTTTGAACCACCTATCAGGCATTTATGCAGTATGTGGTTTTCTTTTTCTCCGTATCTCTGCCATGACAATACTTGTCCTCCAACATGGTTGTGCAACTGCACCACCTGCTATAAGCTACGTCAGTACAACGAGGGCAGAATTTGGGCCTGTAGCATGTAGTTAATCGTTCTGTGTGCCAGTAGCAGAGCTGATGCCTTTCTACACCACCCTCCACACCCACTCCACCCCCCCTCAGTGCTGGAGGAATAAAGCAACTCAAACTGGTCAATTGCTGCAAGTCTGAAAATAGATTTCTATGCAAGAATTTGCTATCTGCATAATTATCTTTTTCTTCTGAGTAGCAAACAGTCAGAAGGTACCGACTCCCTCTGAGTTACAGGGTGAAGAATCTCAGACATGGCTTTGGTAGCTGTGCCCCATTTTTTTTAACCCATGGAGGTATTTTCTAAAGATGCTCTTATTTCCATATGCTTGGCTGGTGTTATGGTGACCATGAGCGAGTATATCGAGTTACTGGTATGGGAGTAGCCCTGCCAGGAAGCCAGAGGGCATGTTCAGTGCAAACTGTTTTTAGAAGCCTAAATAGGCACAGCTCTAAGTTGGTGCCTGCTATGTTAATAAAAGGACTAAACATTACTTCTCCTACCTCCCGAATGTGGACAGAACACAGCCTGTATCCGAGAAAATGCTTACTCCTGAGCTGATGTCACACTTGGCTAGTTGACCCTTACAGCATTGTGTAAATAACAATATCCTTAAACTGGTGTTAGACAGTTGGATTTTTGAGCTTGGGATTTGCCAGAATTTGGGAGGACTTTTTAAAAACTGAAAGGGTAGAAATTAGGAAAAGAAACAAACAAATGCCCCATACCCCCAACACAGGAAATTTTAATGAACAAAATATGATTTACTCATTCTAGGGTTTAAAGCGAAAATGAAGAACATTTCTTCCCTTTCTGCCCCTACTTCCTTTCTTCCTGATGTTGAGGAATGTTCCCTCCTTGCTTTGTGAGGGAAAGAAGATGATCTTCCTCAAGAAAATCAAATTAGGAAAGTGACCTACTGATTGATTTATCTTACGCTTCTCACGGTGGTATAAAATGTCCAGCTGCAAAGTGCACTGTTTTGTAAACTGAGCAGCTCCACTAGAAGTTATTGAGATTAAAACTGCTGAAAAACTGAGCACCATCCCAAACAGTGAAGTCCAGGATTTTATCAATTGTTATCCCCATGCTTTCCTTCTATCCCCAGATTATATCAGTTGTAAAATGGCAGCTTTTATCAAAATTTCCATAATTTCACACATCATATTTCTTATAAAGTTATTTAAATATATCAATCATCCCTCAGGTTCACTTAAAAATAGCAGAGGACATTAAGTGCTCTCTCGTACTGAAGTTTCTAACTTAGTCTGGTTTTCTTTTGAATTGTGAGAGAAGTGTTGGAAGCCTGATAGTATGGGAACAGCTGTTTCTTAGCTGTATGCAGTATTGATTTGTAAGAGTGGTGATATTATAACTAATTAAGACATTTATAAAACATCTTGATAAAGATGTCATTCTTCTATCTAACTGATTTGCTCTTGGGTTTTTTGCTAGGTTGAGCATCCAACCCAAACACGTTGGTTAAGACCACAAAGATCCCTGTGGGTACTGAGAAGACTGTAACCACCAGTGCTGACTCATTCACTGCCACGCTCATCTGACACAGGAACCACTTACCCGGCCTTTTCCTCCCACCCTGTGCACATATTATCTGCCCATGGGCCAGGTTCCCTCAACAGCTCTCTGGCTTCATCCTCATCTCAGTGGTACCTTTCCTGATTGCCTAATTTTGGCTCTGAGCTAGATCCAGTGCCTAGATAGGAGAAGTGTAAGATTTCAAACAGACGGATTACAAACATTTTCTTTTCAATGTTCTTGGCTCTGACCCCACAGAAATTTGCTTCAGCCCAACAGAATAAAATCGCATCCTTCAGACAGCTGAGCCAGTTGCCTGACTTTAGCATGCAATGTAATTGTCCTGTATGTTCCACGTAACAGGTATTCCGCTCAGCTTCTGTTTGGCACCTAAAATCTGGATGTGCTGCTGACTTCAGGACTGTACAGTGTCAATGTGCTTAAAAAAGTAGGTGAAAGCATTAAGAATCTGGACCTATGAATAGTATCATAAATAAGCAGTCTGAATTCTTACATTTCCCCCTGAAAAAAAAACAAAAAAAAATCTTGTCCATGCTCCACGGAGCTCTATGCTGGTGAGGAAAACTCTCTGTGAATCTTATAAACCTATTCAATGCAAATGGAATATACAACTTTTTATCCCAACTTGATTCAGATCATAAATGAATGAGATTAAAGTCCACCAGTCCTTACTGAGTAATTCTACAACCACATATTCATGCTGAGGAAGACCTTTCAGTGGGATTCTCTGCAGGAAAAGTCTTTGTCAGCTATTGGAAGTGGCATCATTACAGAGATACTAACATTTTGCTGCTACTTATCAAATACAGCACAAATCTGTCTGGCATCCTTGTTAATTATTTAGAGTGTAGCAGATAAAGATAATATTATAGAATCATAGAATGGTCGGGGTTGGAAGGGACCTCTGGAGATTGAGCCCAACCCACCCTGCCAGAGCAGGATCACCTAGGGCAGGTCACACAGGAACATAACCAGGTGGGTTTTGAAAGTCTCCAGAGGAGGAGACTCCACAACCTCTCCGGGCAGCCTGTTCCAGGCTCTGTCACCCTTACAGTAAAGCAGTTTTTCCTCATGTTGAGGTGGAACTTCCTGTGATCCGGTTTGTACCCATTGCCCCTTGTCCTATCCCAGGGCACCACCGAAAAGAGACTGGCCCCTTCTACTTGACACCCACCCTTCAGAGATTTGTAAACATTAATGAGATCCCCTCTGAGTCTTCTCTTCTGCAGACTAAACAGCCCCAGGTCTCTCAGCCTTTCCCTTTTTCCCCTTTTTCTAGTTCCTTGTTCATCTTTGTAGCCTTCCTTTGGACTCTCTAGTATTTCCCTGTCCCTCTTGAACTGGAAAGCCCAGAACTGGCCACAATACTCCAGATGTGGTCTCACTAGGGCAGAGTGGAGGGAGAGGAGAACCTTCCTCAACTTACTGGACACACTCTTAATGCACCCCAGGATACCATTGACCTCCTTGGCCACAAGGGCACATTGCTGTCCTATGGATAACTTACTGTCCACCAGCACTCCCAGGTCCTCCTCTGTGGAGCTGCTTTCCAGCAGGCCAACCCCTAACCAGTACTGGAGCAGGAGGTTATTCCTCCCCAGATGTAGGACTCTACACCTGCCCTTGTTGAACGTCATTAGATTGCCCTTTACCCAGTCCCAGTCTGTCCAGGTCTCGCTGAATGGCAGAACGGCCTTCTGCTGTATCAGCCACTCCTCTCAGTTTCGTAACATCAGCAAACTTGCTGAGGGTTCACTCTGTCCCGTCATCCAGGTCACTGATGAAGATGTTGAATAAGACTAGATCCAGTAGTGACCCATGGGGAACACCACCAGCTACAGGTCTCCAGCTGGCCTCTGTGCCACTGATCACAACCCTCTGAGCTTTATTGTTTAGCCAGTTGTCAACCCACCTTATGGTCCCCTCTTCTAACCCACACTTCCTGAGCTTACCCACAAGGACGTTACGGAGACAGTGTCAAAAGCCCTACTGAAGTCGAGGTAGACAACACTTACTGCTCTCCCTGCATCTACCCATTGAGTCACACCATCATAGAAGGCTATCAGGTTAGTCAAACATGACTTCCCTTTGGTAAATCCATGCTGGCTACTCTTGATAACCTTCTTTTCTTCCATGTGCTTAGAGATGACCTCCAGAACGAGATGCTCCATCACATTTCCAGGGATGGAGGTGAGGCTGACTGGTCTGTAATTTCCAGTGTCTTCCTTCTTGCTCCTTTTTGAAGACTGGAGTGGCTTTCCTCCAGTCCTCAGGCACCTCCTGCCATTCTTCATGATCTTTCAGAAATGGTCGAGAGTGGCAGAGCAACATCAGCTAGCTCCCTCAGCACTCGTGGGTGCATCTCATTGGGGCCCATGGATTGGTGGGTGTTCAGTTTACTCAAGTGATTTCTAATTGAATCCTCATTGACCAGTGCAGAGTCTTCCTCCCTCCAGACTTTTTCTCATACTTCCAGGGTGTGCGATTCCTGAGGGCTGATCTTCGCAGTAAAGACTGAAGCAGAAAAGGCATTCAGTGACTCCACTTTCTCTGTGTGCTCTGTCACCAGGGCTCCCACCTCATTCAGCAGTAGGCCCACATTTTCCCTATTCTTCCTTTCACCATTGATGTATTTGAAGAAGCCCTTCTTGTTCTTTTTTACTTCCTTTGCCAGAGTTAATTCCAAGAGGGCCTTGGCCTTCATTGTTTCATCCCTACGTACGCTGACAACGCTCCTGTAGTTTTCCCAAGTGACCAGTCCCTTTTTCCACATACTGTGAACTTCTTCCTTCCACATGAGTATTTCCAGCAGCTCCTTGCTCATCCATGCTGCTCTCCTGTTTCCTCTACTTGATTTTTTACTCAAAGGAATACACCTAGCTTGAGCTTGGAGGAAATGTTATTTGAATATTAACCAGCGCTCTTTGGCCCCCCTACCTGTTAGAGACTTAGCCCAAGGGATTCCTCCAAGTAGGTCTTTGAAGAGGACAAAGGTAGCCCTACTGAAATCCAGGGTTGCAGTCCTACTTATTGCCCTCCCTCTTCCTCGTATGATACTAAACTCTACTATGTCATGCTCACTACCAACAAGGTGGCCCCCAACCTTCACATCCCCGACCAGACCTTTGTTCCTTAATACAAAGTCCAGTAGCACACCTCTCCTCATTGGCTTTTCCACCACTTGCATCAGAAATTTGTCATCAATGCACTGGAAGAGCCTTCTAGACTGAGTATGCCTGGC
>VWZK01017120.1:13960-24937 GCA_013396935.1 Baryphthengus martii | reverse complement strand
CGGCGCTACCGCCCCGCCCTGACGCTGATGCCCGCGCGCCTCCGCTTTTAATTTGGACACTGAATGTGTTGCTTTTCCTTTTTTTATTTAACAGTATTTGTCCTCATAAAGACCGTCCTCTGGCATATGTATATAATCGTTTCTAGCCTTACCTCTTCAACCTGCAACTTCTTTCTGTTACTAAGTCCTTCTACGTGTTGCATTACATAGGAGAGGAAGGAAAGGTTTAAGCCTTGTGATAAGAACGAATTTTTTTTTTTTCTCGTAGTAAGTTTTTTCGTTGGGTTTTTGTTATTTGTTTGTTTTACTTGTATCGTAGTATTTCCTTCGTGTGATTAAAACGTGGTATCTTATGTGGGTTTTGTATGGGTTACTTTTTTTTTGGTGGGTTGTTTTTTTTCTCGCAACAGAAGGACACACATAAACACATACATACATCTGTCATACCTTTACCTATAAAGCATATTCTTGACTGTTCCGAGAAAAGCTGAGAGTCTAAAAGAACAGACTGTAAGGAAGCAGTACAAGTCACAGCATCATGTTTTGAAAACGCTTCCTACTGTGGAAGCAAGAGTTCGCTTCTTTCTTAGCACATTAATGGAGACAAAACACTGCAATACTCTCACATTAGTGCTTGTGTTAACTCCTTTCTAAAATCGTGCCATTTAACATAGGAATACTACTTATTTTTACAGTAAATAACAAAATACAGGTCAGTGTTCTCATATTACTAATTTTACTGACTTAAAGCGGACTTGTTCAAACTAATAAACTTTACTTCCTGATACAGGTAATATTCAACTAATTTATACTGAGATTAATTACAACATCGCAATTTAAAAATGTTTCGAGCAACTTGGATTTTTCCTTTCTTCTTTTTGACAGCACAGATTTTCACAAATCTGTAGCAATTTTGGCAATGATAAATATTTTTTGTCAATTTAATAGAGTAATATTGAGATAAACATAAATAATTCTTAAAGAAATGTGAAAATTACATTTTCATGAAGAACTTCTCAGGGATTTTGTTTTAGGGTGGTTTCTGTTTTAATCAGTGTTTAGTCCTCATATTTTGAGACCTCATAGCATTGTAACAGACCTTCACTGGCAAAATTTTATGTAACTTCTTTGGAAAACAGACCAGATAAAATGTTTCAGTAGCAAATCCTTCATTTTCTTTCATCTTTCTTATTTAGTAATCATAATGCCTCAGACATTTTTTAGAATAAGAAATTTACCTAGTTCTTTCCCTTTACCACCCCTCACTCGTCCCGTAGAATCGTGCAAAAAAAAATTGCTGTCCTCATAGAATATACAGATATTTGTGTATACATTGTTTTTCCCAGAGAGATATAAGGCAGCAGAGCTTTTTCTTTAAATATCTGTTGTTATTCTTTACCTGTTTTTCCATTTCTCTCCTCATCAGACAGCCTTATTCAAAACTCTTTAACCTTGTTTTGTGAAGTTGTATAAATTTGTTGACTGAATCCATTCTGTAATTCGGGCAACTGCCTGTTTTGCAATTGTGACTACAGCATTGAAGGAAGTGTCATAGTACATTTGATTTTTTGTTCACTTGATAAGAGCCCTCTTGGCTTTTCTCCTTAGTCACCTTCTTATAAACACTACCAGTCAGCTTTCTACTTGATTCCTACGTTTAAACTAGAGTCAGGTAAGCCTCTCATATTTAAAAAACAAAAGCAATTAGCAACTCCAAATCACAAATCAAAATGTTAATAAAGACATCCATAGAAAGATGGATAAATGAAACAGTTACAGAAAAATATATCAAGAGAAAAGTTACAAAACCATCCCTTTTGCAACAGTAGCCATCTGGAGGAACTTCACGGAGCTCCGCAGGGAAGCTCTGGGAGCTCAGCTGTAGAGTTCTGGGGAATTGAGTGGAGGTGACTATGCTACACAGTATAGTAGTGGAGTTCTACATATATACTGGAACCGTGTGGTGAATTAGCAGGAACTTTAAACTGTACTTTTAATTAAATAGATGATAAATAGTAACTCTGAAATATTATATCTAATCTGGTTTTAATAAATAAATAAATAGATAGATAATCACTCACAAGAATCAAACCAAATCTCCAAAAACTCTTGAGCATTCAAAGTATCAGTATTTGGAAATGTTATTAGAATACAATGTACTTTGAAATACCTGTAATGTGTTTTTAGTAATATTCATTCCAGGGCCACCAAATGAAGTAACTTTTGTAGGGATAAGCTAAGAACTTACTATTTGGGCTATGCCTAAAGATCCCAGAAGTTACAGATATCTGAAAACATACAACTGCAAAGATATGCACACACATATGTAATCACTGTTGACTACTTCACATTAGACTGGCTGTTCATTTTATTTCTGCGTAGACTGCACTTGTGCTGCTGCAAGGTGAACTCAAACTCTGCACACACCAGCCTAAACAACCAGTGAAACAGCAAGAACTGCTTGGCAATACTGCTGACTCTTACAGTATTCAGGCATTGGCTGCAGAGATGAGGTAACACGTTTGGTTTGTCTGGTGAAACTTCTGTATTGTATTGGCCTAGACTGAGATTTACCAAAGTAGCCCGAGGGTGATAAACATTGACAAACCTTGAGTTTTCTCTAAGACTTTAAAAATCATCTCTCCTGGAAGTGGTCTAATCCATACCCATGTAGAAGAGCTTCATTTTTTGCTGGACATGTTCTTTTTCCCTAAAAACAAAACAACAGCAAAAAATAAAAAAAAAATCTGTCGGGTGACCTGGCTTGGGAGAACCTATTATAAAGAGCGAAACTGGCACAACTAAGGAAAATAACTCTCATTTTCAACTGGTGCTGTACTTCATTTAGGAAAAAAATAAATAAATAACTAAATAAAAGCTTTCTTAATGTTTTATTTCACCATATAACTAACTTGAGTTGTAACCAGCATGGTTCTTTGCTTAAAAGTCCTTTAATCTCAGCATGACAGCAATTTTGGCAATGAGCTGGTTGACTGCAGCAAAGCATATAGGAATTCTCAAATGTTGTACAATAGGGATCTTACCTGATTTTCATGGGTTATATATAGGCTGAATTATTTTTAAAAAATATTCAGAGCTCAGTTCATAGAATTGGCAACCAAAACACAAAGTTTTGCCTTTGACTTTTGTTTCTTCCTGAAAGGCTATGTCCCAGAAACCATCTTTCTTCCCTTCTTTCTTCCGATCATGTTTCTTTCACCAAGGCATTAAGCTCTGCATCCACATGTACATTACAACATCAACAACTGTGCTAAAACCCATGGGAGCATACTGAGCATATATTGAAAATTATCTTGCATTAGTTAATGACCTCATAGATCAAAGATCTTACAGGCCAATGTTTTGGATAGCTTTACCGATCCATCCTGATGGATCAGTGGTGTGCTTGAGATAACATACAAAAACACAGGTGTGGAGAAAAGGGGGCTGCTCATAACTATCTCAAGTATTCATGATTTGGGGCAGGCATGAAAGGTAATGTTGGAAGGTCTCCAGAAA
Organism: Baryphthengus martii; assembly: GCA_013396935.1. Taxonomy (NCBI): domain Eukaryota; kingdom Metazoa; phylum Chordata; class Aves; order Coraciiformes; family Momotidae; genus Baryphthengus; species Baryphthengus martii. The sequence continues at coordinate 21,418 of VWZK01017120.1, read as the reverse complement.
TGTAGAGTAATAGGTTGGGATAAATGGTAAAGAGAGAAGCAAAAAGGACACAAAGGAGTTTTAAGCAACTTTTTGAATGTCTTGACTACATTTAATCTCCACATGTGCATCAGAGAAGATGACACAACACAGTTTAGTACAGTCTTTGCTGATGTATAAAGATGGGGTGATTAAGCACAGTAACACAGTGGCCTCCTAGTCTTGTGCTAGTAACTTGTCACAGTGCTTGGAGGCAGAACAGCCTGCAAGACAGGGAATCAGTCCTGGAACTGAAGCCACACCCTACCACTGTCTGGAACCTGGATAAAAAAATAATTCTTTCTCTATGATTAAATATTAACTGATGTGAGAAATGTCTCGATAAAAAATAAGGACAAAGTCTGCGAAGCAAAAACTAAAATTTATTACAGTGCTGGATGCAAAGGGAAAGAGACTTTCCTCTGCACGCACCATTCTAATCACAGTCATGTTTATTTATGATGTAGCTAGTTTACATATTCATAGTGTCCCCCTAAATATAATGCATATTCTATAGATTCTTGCAACTTTATTTACATTCTGCTCCTCCTTTTTGAGTCTGCACATTATCATCTAGAAGGTCTTCTCGGGGGTCTTGAGATGAAGGCTAGTAGTCTTCCTCCTTGTTAAACTTTCAACCTCTGATTCCTGCACATGCTCTGTCATCTTTCTAGCACCTGCAACTTGTCTTCTTTACTTCTTTGTTCCAGAAAGGAGGATATGAGTTACTATCCTATCCAAGGTCCCTTTACCCAGCCGCCCACACCCTGTCTCTGTTCCCCTCCTTTTGAGTACTGAGAGCTCACATTCTTCACGTCCGCCTTAGCTGAGGCAAAATTTATTACTTTATCACACTGACATTAAGAAAACGGAGAAGAAAAAAACCCACAACATCTAAACACTGATGTGCTGCAGCAAAGCTCAATGTAAGAACTTACAAGGAAGAGAAGGCATTTCTATTTTAAAGCAAAAGTGATTTCACTCGCACATCTTAACACACACTCAAAAGACCAAGTTAGTAGGCCAGTATTGCTTGCAGGGACAGGCAGGACAAGGAATGCTTGCTATGAGCCCTCAGGATGTCTCCAGGGAGTGGGAGGCGTTGGCTTCAATGTGCTCATCTTTGAATAACCTCTTGTACAGTTTAGAAGCTAAGAGCAATTCTATTCTTGTCTCTCCAACCTCTGACACTTCTGTGACAATTTGAATTTACTCACCAACTGTTGTTTCTGTAGCTGAATGCCTTATTGATCCAGGACTGATTGTTATTCTCTTCTCATCTTTCAGCTGCTTTAGTTTAGTGTCCCTTGCTTTATGCTCAGATTTGTTTTCACAGCCTGGATGTCCCAGACAAGCTGCAGATTATTATTTTGGGGTCTTGATTACTTACTACCTAGAAGCCACTGGCATCCTCCATACTTAGAGCTATTTCTCTGCTCTTCTGGTGCTTGCACATACCACATATTTCCAGAGTTTTGAAAAGATGTGAGTTTTCACCTTTTTGGACAAATATGTTTTTTTCTCCATCTCACTATTTCAGTTATTAATGTTCCATGAGTACTCAGTGGATTTGTAAAGGCCACCACTCTTTCCCAAGAGATTTTAAGGCTTCAGAGTTCAGCCGTTATGGAATACTTAAGTGTTCATGGATAGTCAGGGTAATATTGCTGCACGCTGCAGCTCTGTACTGTCACCAACGGCATTAGAACACTCCTACAGTGGGAGGTGAGAGTTTTCACACAGACTGCAGCCTGAATGTTTAGGGACTTCGCCACAGTGCTGTCATAAAAGCAGTAACTGCCGCTTGATAAAAGGAAATTAAAAAGGCTAGAAATGTCTCCTCTCCTGGACTCTCATATTACAAAGAACTTTATGTGCTGGCAAGAAGTACTTGCTACAGTTCTTTGTGGTCTATGCTGTGTTATAGTTTACTAGCTTTGTTTAAAGGTATAGAAGTGCTTGTTAGACAAAATTTTACAACTAGAGAAATGCATCTTTTACAACATAGAGAAGACTATCACAACAGCATTTTATAGTTAGAAGAGTTTGTCAAAGCCAAGGTATCAAATCAGCTAGTATCACCTACCGGTTGGTTTTAATTAAATTTAGTTTGCATTAGTTTATATATTATGTTCCTTGACTAGTAAGTTCTTACTGAAGTAAAAAATTTTCTGAGAATAGATCTTCTTGTTTGACTATCACTTCATAGTGTTATAGAAGAAAGTATATATTTTCTCTGAACAGGCTCATTTAACATCAGTAGCTTAGCACTAGTAGCTAAAGGAGTTAGGCCTCTAGGTCACAAGAGCTGACTTAGACTAAACTTTTTAATAAAACTAATGCTGCAAATAACTAGATGAATCCAGCAGATAAGAGCAAAATTAAGAAGGACCAAGGAAACAATTCCAAGAGACTGTGGTAACTTCAGAAGGTGGCCAGCTCAGCAACAGTGAAAAGCAATAAGAAATCAGGAGACCACTGACCAGAATTAAGTGATTGGACTTCAGGATTCAGTGCTGGGTGGTATGGATATAACTGAGGAGCAAGATCTGATGCAGGAGGCTGTCTCTGGAGGTACCCAGCTCAAGCTATAACCCAAGAACTAACAAAAGAGGAATTGAAAAATCTTCACTCAGACCTTATATTAATCAGTGGGATCCTAGAGGCAGACCCTGTTATGGTGGCCAGCAAACGTAAATTTCCATAACAGCAGCCGACAAATAGTCGACTAAAGCTCAATTGTATGTAATATGAAGCCTCAGCAAGTTTTCATACTCTTGTAACAATGTTGTTTATATAGTTACAATCTGAAAGATGCTTATACACAACTGAAGATACAACATAACTTGAACGTGGGAGAGAAGATGCACTGAGGCAGTACTGTGCAGGCTAGTAGGAGAGCTGAGGCTGACTAAAATCAGAATTCACTGTTTGAGATTACCGAAGACTGTAACCAACAGGCAATTCACTTGTGAAATAGCCCTGAAGAGTGATTTGCAAATGAGGTGGATGAGATAGGATGTTTAGGATCTTTACGTATTTTGGCTTGCATGGAAACCACCATAACACCTTCACAAAGTTTTTGTTATAATAGTTAACTCAAATGAAAACCTCACCTCTTCATATGGATATAGCTGTTCAGAGTTTTTCAGAAACTAGTGTTCGTTCAAATATTTTTCTTCTAGAAGGATGCTTTCCTCAGACTTTATGTATTTCTGATGAAAGGAATTATTTTTACCAGAACCTCAATGGTTATGCTCTATTTTACCCATTGAACTGTGTCAAAGAAGCACAGCCCAAAGGCCAGGTTTCATAAAGCAGAGCCCCAGCCACAGAATCTCACTAAAAAAAGAAACAGAAAACTTAATAGAATGGTACAGCAGCAGGATCAGCTCAAGCTGGGTGCTTCCACAGATGGACTTCAAAGAAATCCCTGGGCATTTATACACTTAGAGACTATACATCTACTTTTCACGCAAAGCTTTCATGCACTCTTTGGTCTAATGGCAATTCTGGTCTGAGATTCTCCAACACTTTCTGACTCCTTATCACAACTAGTTGCAGCTGCAGTTGATGGTTATGTTCATGAAGCCTCCACATTTCGATTTACACTGTTTCTGGAGGCCCTGTTTTGAGAAGGTACAGTTAAGTAAACCCTAGTGGAAATTTACAGCTTGTAGCCTAGGGCTTCAGCAGATCTAGATACTCATGCTAAGTACACTGTTTGCTTAGCTTCACTTACTAAAGCACACGACATTATATCTCTAAGCGACTGATTCAAAATAAAGCTTAGGCTAAATAACCAAGGACCTCTTAACAGATTGATAGGAAGTACATTCTTCCAAACAGGGATTTGAGTCACTGATTGGGGATGGCTAAACAACAAGGAACAGTCTTAACCAAATATCTTACTGAGCACCAAAAATCACCTGCAAAAACACCTTATATCATTGTCAACAGTCACAAGGGCAAACCACCAGCAGTTTGCAAGCCAGTTCTCAGCTATTTTACACACTGGTCTTGCTCACAGCCAGCTTCTACCTGGCAGCACTCATTAGCTCAGGCTTTCCTGCCAAAAGCATAGAAGTGCTGCTGGACCTTGCTGGTACCAGAGGAACCTCCATTTTTACTCTTATTTTGAGTTAGAAAATATAGCTCTAAGACACCTGTGTGCACCTTAGACTAAAGAAATATTACATCAAATAAACTATTGCAAATTTAGTTTTATTTCTAAATCACGATATGTTCGGTTTTGGTGTTAGCAAATACCATCCAGAATCTACTCTGTGTCAGACTTGACCAATAATAATTTTTTTTCCCCTCTGACATTTATAATGAGTGCAAGACGTCTTCCAGGTCCTCGAGTAGTTTAACTTTCCTCAAAATAACTCCCAATTTCATTAAATACTCTTGATATCTGTTTTTTTATACCTTATGAAAAGATTTTTCCCCCAAAACTTACATCTAATTTGATATTTTTGTTCTTGTTTTTCTGTAGTGAAGTGATTCAACACCATATGCAAACTGATAGGATTCCAGATAGGATTTAACAAATGTTAAATCCCACTGTATAAACTACAGACTATCACTGACAGACTATCAGTGCCATAGCCATTTGCAGCTGCTAGACTTCAAAATCCACACAGTAAATTCTTCCTTATTGCTTACTAGTCCACCAGGACAAGCTACAATAGGTTATTATTAGTGTCCTTCCATAATATATTACACCTCAAAACTACTTTAGACTCTGGCATTATGGTTTAGGGTTCATATGAGCTCACCTTCCCCACAAAACACCTTGTCCATCTGTTTTCTCAGATGATGAAGTGTTAATGGTTTGGGGTTTTTTACCCTTCAATCCTGCAACTCTCAGAACAAGTTCAAATAATACTGCATTTATTAAAATAGTCCAAGGACTTCAAGAGACTAGAGGAACATATCATAAAGATTAAGGCAAAAAAAAACTGCTTCACTCTTTCACTCATTAAAAATAATTTATTTCCTGAACATGCAAAAAGCCATCATTTTTGACCCAAACTTCTGCTGAAATTGACTTCTGAACATTGCCTTTTATAAGATATTAAATACTTACTGTATAAAATATTTAAAATAACTATTTATTAAATTAACAATTTAAATATAAGCAATATAAATAGATCTCATTATCACAGACAGTAACAAGAAATGAATTTGCTTTCACTAAGACTCACTTCTGCAGTTACACTGGTAATCACCTACTGCAAAAGAAGTCTCTTCTGAAAAGCACAAAGCCTATGGCAATGAACAAATAAGATAGGGAAATAAATCACAGACTATCTTAATTTCTAAACTACTATTTCCGATACAATCCTTCTTCGCTCTCACCCCTCCGAGGTGAAGTAACAGAAAATGGCTGAAAGTGAGAAAAAGAAGGAAAAGAAAATGGTGTGCCGAGGCACTTGATTGGTCAGATTTTGCTGCAGAGTCCAAGTTCCCGATACGGAAAAAAAAAAAAAAAGATTTCCTATGATGAAACTTATCAATAGTTAACAGAAAACTACGAGTCTTGCAGTTTTAGGCTTTCCAAAATAGGTATTTCCTCCAGCGGGTTCTCCGTGGCTGCTTGTTTCTGAGTTTAAATGAAGGCTGTATGGAACTCAATGCAACCGCTTCTTAAAGGCACAGTTGTTCATTTGTAACACTGAAAAAATAAAACAAACCATACACACCAAAAAGACATTATTTCCAATAGTTCAACGGAACAGCAAGTTCCCCATATTGCATAAAACAGCCTGCAGTACATATATATAAAAAAATAAACGAAAGGTGAAGGAAATGCACAGATCATTTTGCAAATCTACAGTTTTTAGGCACCAACTACGAATCTATTGCACAGGAGGGCAAGGGATTGTGCAGCTGAGTTTACAATCAGAGGGAAACACCTTTTTCCAGGTAAGATCACCAAAATCACTGAATACAATGGTTAGGGAAGGCTTCATTTAGCAGTAATCCTAGACTACTTAAATTTTGAATCACTAATACTCTTTGAAAATCACTTCATTTGTGCTCAGTTCAGCAAATATTTTCGGGATCCTAAACAGTGATGGAGAAAATTCATCTGAATAGGTGTCTTTAATCATGCACACAGGATATCCAGAACCATTAAGTATGCTATGAGTGGATTTCAGAGAAGACACTAGCCAAAAGCACACCTCTTTTGAAAATGAGGCTCGCAAATTACCCTTGCTATCACGCTATCCTCAGCTCTCCCTAGAAACGCATTCATCTCAGAATAAACCAGACATGTTTGTGAAAGGCTGGAGATGTCCGGAGGACGTCACTCACGACATGGGCTATCACTCATGAGCGATAAAGCACTGAAATGACAGACTGAACGCCTTTTCCTTGGAAAGGCGGGAAAGGACTTCTTACGCATTGTACAAAACGCTCCACCATAAACTTAAAAAAAAAACATCAACAAAACATTTGGAAAGCAAAACAGTATTTCTGTCGGGACAATAACGGTAATGTTCACGAGAAAAAAAAAATACAACATAGCAGGAGGCTTTGACACACATAACTCCGAATATATCTTCCCTAATAAAGGACTGAGAGCTCTGTAGAGTCAACCTTTACGAATTCAATGACTTCGTACAATTGTTTAAGAGACACAGACAAAGAAAAATATATCCAGATCTTTAGAGCTCAGTATCTTCTTCAGAAAAGGAACACTCCAGGTTACTTTTCTTCCTTAATCACAGAGTACTCCAAAATAAAATGAAAAAGAAAATGCAAAGGAATTTTCAGCCTAACCAGAATTTATCTTAGTAGTCACATCAAAAGAAATTAACCACACCGAACTCTTTCCCTATAGTCAAAATATTTTGAACCCGTTTGAAATGTGACTTATACATTGTTTGGTACTTACTTGTGATACAGGAACTTGGTCTCTGTAAAGTTACCCAAAAAGCACAGGAAAACACCATTTCCCAAAAAGGACTAAGAGTTTACAGCTCTCTTTAGTGGTTATTTGGTGGCTCTTAAAAGAGCCTTTGGGTTTTCAACAGCCTAAAATATCCATTAGCTAGAAGCTTAAGCACGTTCACCGCGGATGCGGCGGGCCAGCTGGATGTCCTTGGGCATGATGGTGACGCGCTTGGCGTGGATGGCGCAGAGGTTGGTGTCCTCGAAGAGCCCCACCAGGTAGGCCTCGCTCGCCTCCTGCAGCGCCATGACGGCCGAGCTCTGGAAGCGCAGGTCCGTCTTGAAGTCCTGCGCGATCTCGCGCACCAGGCGCTGGAAGGGCAGCTTGCGGATCAGCAGCTCCGTCGACTTCTGGTAGCGCCGGATCTCGCGCAGCGCCACCGTGCCGGGCCGGTAGCGGTGCGGCTTCTTCACGCCGCCCGTGGCCGGCGCGCTCTTGCGGGCCGCCTTGGTGGCCAGCTGCTTGCGGGGCGCCTT
>VWZK01017119.1:42099-59499 GCA_013396935.1 Baryphthengus martii | reverse complement strand
TATATATATATATATATTCCATTGGAATATAGTTATGTTTAATAACATATTTCTCTTTCAATGAATACTGAATTATGGAATAATTTCATCAAGAGATACTAGGAGAAACTCAGCTACAAATTGCAAATATGTGGGTTCATAATCTCTTAACTAATTGTGAGTCTTCCATCTAGGTAAGAGCTATAACCATTGAGCTGATGGTTGAAACAGTAGGAGTAATATTATTTAATTCAGCTTTCTCTCCAAGAAAGCATTCAGGGTGGGGACTTCTAACTGGAGTGATAAATCAGTACTTGGATGAGGCTGAATGGAGTCCCACTGGCCCCCATGCAGCTCACTTTTTACTGGCTACCTTAAATATTAGCTTTGGTGGATCCTATTTGCTGACAATTAACCTTCCCTGTGTGTAATTTAGGGACATCATTATAATTTAGGGACATCATTGGAGGTTATAGGTTTCTACATTTGGACTGTGAGGAGGCTGAATAAGTATGCTTGAATTTATTTTTTCTGTTGTTGGGTGAATCAGCTTTTAACTAATAATGAGGATTTTTAACATAGCTGAATCTTTCCTGTAGACTTCAAAGCTTCTGCTGACACCCAGACCAGCACACATCGTGTTATCTGGCCCCTCAGTCGGGAGGCTGGGACTTGCAAATTCCTTCAATAGCAACATTCAGAGTGTTCCATCACTTGCTTGGTCAGTGGTTGTAATGTGTTTGTGTCGTTTCTTTAGAAACTCTAAATCAGCCTCTAAACGCTCCCAAATTCTTTTGCCTGGGGAGCAGAAATGTGCTCATAGCTCTGAAAGGTAAGCCACCCACAGGGTGCTGGATGTCAGCCTGCCACGGGGCCCTTCAGACAGGAATATTTCTTGCTTGTTTGTCTTAAGGCTTTATGTGGGCTTTTTGCTGCTTGAAATAATGTTTTCTACCAGTTCAGGCAGAACAGCCTTTAAAGTGTTTATTTATCTGTTCAGTACCACAATGAGATCTGGGGTTAAACGCTACAGATAGATAAAAAAGAGATTGAACTAACATGCACAAAGGTGCAGCTAATACCTCTAAGTAAATGCCATGTTCACAGGACTCCTGGTGAAATGGCATTAACCAGAAGTGTCATTTCTCTTGTGTCTTCCCAGTCTTTCACTGTTCCTTTCTAACCTGATGTTTTTTCCCTATCCTCCATAGCTGGGCAGAGGCTTTTCATTGTACAAGCATACCCTTGGCAGAATTTCTTCTGCTGGGCTAAAATTAGATAAAAGAATAATTTTAGCTTATCTGCCTTTCATTGCAATCCATCTGAAACAAGCATGCAAGAGGCTGAAGTGAAGGGAGAACAAGGGAACATCCTGTGACTTGGCCATCCTTGGGGTATTTCTTGAGATACTAGATGCAGTTCCTCAGAAAATCAGCCGTTCACGGAACAAAAGAAATGTAGCTTACATCCGGGAGAAGACTCGGGCAGCTCAAGCGATATTCCAGATATTTAAGCCATCCAATTGAGAAGAGATATCAGGGCCCTGTATTAGTGCTAAAACCTATAGTCTGTTTGAGAGGCTGTTTTTCTTGGCGGGAAGTACCAGCTTTACTCAAAGTGAAGTTTGCCTTCTACCACAGCCATTCTGTGCTGTTTTAGGCATCTCAATTAGCTCTTCTACGATCTAACTTGTAAATAATTTTCATTAGCTTTGTGAAAGCTACATGTCTAACTGTCCGTCAGGAGATTGCTCATCTTTCCTGCTCTGCAAAAAGATCATGGAAGGGCGTCCCTCATGCACGGACGAAGGGAACCCCTTTGTGGATTAAATATCCCTAATAACTGCACTAAGGGTGGTCGTATAAGTACCCTGGGTGGACTCCTACTCCTTGTAGATCTTCAAATAATGTAACACTGGGTTTTGCCCATATTTCTTCATGGGTTACTCTGTCAAATGATCATGCTGAATTTTCATCTGCTAGGCTTCCACTATTTCTCATTGATATGAGAAGTGTGTACAAACAGGGTATACATGAAATCTCCGACAAGGCTTTGTCACACCTCTGCAAAAGGAACGACTTTCCTCTTGAGAAGTATCAGTCTGAGTGAGACTGACTGTTCAGTGAGAGCACACTTCGGTTCAGTGAGAACGCACCAGGAGAGAAAGGAGCAAAGCATTTTGCTTCCTTACATTCAACACATTTTGGTTGGGCTTGACTACTCTTGTACTTCTTTTGGTAAAAATCGTAAAACCTGGTATTTCTACATTTTTGTTTGTTTGTCTGTTTGTTCCAGCCCAGCAGTGGAAGAAAATATCTGGATCTTCAAGATTACCCAAAAGACAGGATTTTTGGGGTTTGATAGCCAGTGCTGCTTACTAGGCCTGCATTTCATACTTCCTGAGTGCTCTGATTGCTTCCAGATTGTGTTTTTGGAAATTCAGGAAGTTCCTTACTGTGCAACTTCTGTAGGACAAATTCTGTCAGTTTATTATTTACTCTTCTGTTGGTCATTTTTTACCACCAATGGAGTCATGAACCTCCCTGCTGTTTTACTAGCATGACTGGCTCCATATTAACCCAAATCTCTGGCCTTTCCCATCATCTGCTACAAGGCCACCCCCTAAGAGCTTTCTGATTCCGCTCATGTGCGGGGAAGCGCTGCAAGAACCATTACACAACAAATCAGGTGTAGATGTGTTTTCCCATGCTAGTCTCCACCCATCCCAGCCACTGTATTAGGTGTGGCAAAAAGCATCTTGTCAGACATGGGTAAAGCTGAGAGATCATTCAGCTTCCCTGTATTTGCCGTAGCATGTATATCTTTCCTCTTTTTATTTAGCAGTCAATGAGATAATTTAGTTCTCTGAAAGTGATGGCATTCCCTACAGATTCCCAAAATGAAGGAAATCATGAACAACACAGCGAGTACCTACGTTCTCTTTTAGATTGAATTTTGAAAAAAAGAAACCAACAAAAAAAAACAGAAAAATAAATACTTTCCAGTTATATTACAGTCTGTGTGAAAAAAAAACAAACTGTTGGCAAAAAGCCAAGAGGTCAGTACGAGAAAATAATGTCCTCCCTGTCGGTTGGTGGCAAAGATTAATTCAGTGGTGACCTTTGGAGGTCCCTTCTAACCCAAACCATTCTATGATCAGCTGAAAGGACTGAGAATGTGGTTCAATAACAGCTTTACCTTTACCAAATGCTCATCTCAGTCCCAGTTCTGAGATTCTGTGACATGACAGCGGTCAGACATAAAAAAGGACAAAAAATATTTTACAGTAACAGATTAAAAGCAGCCTGTTTATCCTGGTTGATTTCCGGAATATTTAAAGCTAATTGTATCTTTCTGAATAGAATGGTAATGGGTTTTATCGGGTGCTTTTTCTGGATTACCTTTCAGTTGGATGATAGGCGTATGCAAACGCATATCTATGGCATGAGCTGTTGAACTTTGGATGGGTTTTTGGCGCTCATGAAGACGCCAAATGCCATCTCTTACATCTTTTAAAATCTGCGTGTTTTTTAGTCAACTCTGCTCAGGGATGTCAGTCAGAAGCGCCTGAAATTTCATCTTTCTTCAAAGAGATCTGTTCTTTGCATCCCAGCCTTGGACCATGATCTTATTCCATAATGTAGCCAAGCAGCCTCTAAAAGAAAAAAAAACAAAAACAAAACACCTCCTGGTCATGGGTCTTACTGGAACTGGAAGCAGCAAGTGAAAGGCTGAGTATCAGAGGAATCTGAAACATTCAGTATGTCAACAGGATTTGAAGAGCCATGTGTGCGTCATATTCTTGTTTGCAAGCTAATTAGATTACTTGTTTTGAAAGATGGATTAATGAATTAATCACAGGGCGCGGTAGGTTTTTTTTCCTGAATGTTCTGAGACCAGTTTAATATGAATGTTTTTATTTTTTCATATGCATGATTCATTTCAGAACTGGAAAACACAGAATGTAGAAATGTGAAAATAATAACTGTGTTAAAAAAATAACATTATAATCACTGCTATCTTTGGCACAGGCAGCTTTCTTTTATGTTATCTGAACCTGTAGATAGTACTAGCAACTGTGGAAAGAAGGAATGATATGAGAACTTTATAGTTAATAAATTAGAGCTGAATGGAAAAGGGCATGGTTTTGATTGCACAAAATCTCAGGCAGGTTTCTGCTTTGCAAAACTGAAACCAGGGGTTGTTCACATCTTGATCTTCTCGTACTGCAGAAATTCTACTATTTTCTTGTCTTTATTCAAATAAATTAAGTTTTGGGCAACTGCTAATATTACAAAAATGCATTGACTCCAATTGATTGACTCGAAGGCAGCATGGACTGGGATCTGGGCCTGGATTCTGCATAGAGGGAGACACTTTTTTTCTGGCCAATTCAGCAGCTGCACCACATTGGGCATTTATACGTGCACGTGCCTTTTCACTTATTTTCCTGGTTTTCAGTTTTTGTGTTCTAGCCAGCTACCCACCTAATGGGCCAAATTCGGCACAGTCTTTTCTTGGACACCTCGCCCACTGAGCATTACACGGTGGGATCCTGGCACGTGGCACACAAGAACAGAAAGAATCTCAACCTTAGGCAACACCAAACGGTGCGATTCTGTGTGGGACAATTTGCGTGAACTGTGATCCATCTGGTCTTTAAGCATGTTGAAAAGGAGAGGTAGAGCCAGATTTCCAAAGCTATTTACCATAATAAATAAAAGCAGAGATAAATGTCCGAGGACAGAGATAAGGTGCCCCAGACAGTTTAAGTGCCTGGGAAATTCCGACTCTATCAATAGGAGTTAGGCAGCCAGACACTTATTAAAATCCCACAAATCAAATGCCTTTGTAAATGCGTTCTTTGTTTCCTGATCCCTCCTGGTTTCACCTTCAGCTGTACGAACACTCTCTGTACAGATACAAGATACCCAATTCCTTCCCCAACAGCCTCCTTTTGGTTCTCCTTCATCACAAAAACTGAGGACATGACAGACCAAAGTACCGACTGCAAAATCTGCATTACTAGTACAGGGGACATTGGACAGTTCAAACATATCCAATAAAGTCTTTCTGAGACAAGGCAGCATCCCATACCTGTTGCTTAGGAAAACAAATATTCTTCTTGAAGATTGACTGGTAGATGGAAGTTGCAGCAGATTAAACACACAGAAAGACTGAGTCCTAGCCATGTTTCGGAGCATGGCTAAATAAATGTCTGAGAGAAAGAACAGATGTGACAACAGTGGATGAACGCTATCAGTAATCCATACCAGCGTTAGGTATGTATTTAGTTACTTATCACAGTTTCTCTTCGCATCTGCTTAGTTTGAGTGCAATAAAACTAGGAAAGAGCTGTCACGGTCGTTCAGTGGTTGCAAAAATCTTGAAGTCATGCTTTGTTGTGCTTTATGGAGTGTTTGCTCTAGTGCTGCTGAGATTTCTTGCATCTGCTAGCAAAATAGTCAATGTTTTATGTTTTTGGATGGCTGAAGGAGAAAAATACTGCTTTTAAGGTGCTACTCAGTACAGTGATGTATCTCAAAGCTCTCTTAGTATTGTATGCTCACATCCGAGAGGCCACATAGCGGAATTTGTTATTTCTTGTGCTTTTTTGTACATTAGCTGGTGTATGACAGTGCTGTAATATGACTTGTGCCCGACAGGTTTACCATGTAGGATGTAAATCAGTTTTGTTCCTTAGAATAAAATAGTCTGCTTTGACTATAGAGCCCAGTGTATAGAAAAGGCAGTGGGATGGATTTGCTGGAAGAAGCAGGGAAAGGAGGGCAGCGCCCCAGCAGACCAGGTGGTGTGGTGGGAGCCCCCCCGCTCACTCCTGCTCTCCCTCTCCCCACCGCCTCTTCCCAGATGGAGTGATGCATCCGGCGCCATGTCCTCCCCCGTGCTTTGCTCCTCTTGCTCTGTAACCCGTGTCAGCTCCCCTTAGTTCTGCATAGCACTGGAACAAACATCCTTTCCTGAATCAAAGCGAAGCTCCCAGCATAGGCTGTGACTACTTTATTTTCCTCTGATTTACCTTTCTCAGCTACTTAAGATACGTCATAGAATCATAGAATGGCTTGAGTTGGAAGTGACCTTAGAGATCTTCTGGTTCCTGTCCCACCGCTTTTCTCCCCGTGGAGCTATCTGAGCTTTTTGTCAGTGATTTCTTCATGGAGAGTTTTAGCAATGAATCATTTTAAGGCCATTTTGTGGCTCTGAAGTCTGGAGCTTCATCTTATAGAATCATAGAATCACTATGGTTGGAAAGGACCTCCAGGATCATCTAGTCCAACCTTCATCCCAGCATCCCTAACCACTAGACCAGAGACTCAAGTGCCCCATCTACTTGTCTCTAAAACCCCTCCAGGGATGGTGCCTCCCCCCCCTCCCTGGGCAGCCTGTTCCAGTGCCTAACCACTCTCTCAGGAAAGAATTTCTTCCTAATAGCCAATCTAAACCTCCCCTGGCACAACTTGAGGCCATTTCCTCTCGCCCTATCATCAGTAATTTGGGAAAAGAGACCAGCACCAGCCTTGCTACAACCTCCTTTTAGGTAGTTATAGAGAGCAATGAGGTCTTCTTCTGCCACCTGGACTCAGCACGCTCCTAACACCTTTTGGGCTGAGACAAGAAAGTGATAAAATTTTACAGAGGAAAACCTCAATCCTAAATGCTCCTGATGCTCACTATCACATGCAAAGGCATAATTCTGTCTGCTGGGGATAGAAGCATCAACTACAATATTTGTTCAAAAATGAGGCAGTAAAGAGTTGGATGCTTCTTTGTCAGCTCCACTGCAATAGGTTTGGAAAGCGTTTCTTTGTTGTCTATCTGGAGATCAAGAGCGGCTTTCCAGCAGCATAACTTTCTTCAGTCTCACTTTTAAAAAGAAAATGCAACATTCAAAACCAAAATGAGGTGAGCTTTACTTTAGTGGCACATTGACTTTTTTTGGGGTGTTTATAGCTTCAAACAGTTCTTTGAGAATTAGAACTTAATGCAATTCATGTTGTACGGTTTTATTTTAGTGCCTCTTAGATTAATTCACACTAGAAGGAGGTAAAATTGCTATTATGAGATCAGTTAAGGAAGTGAGTTTAATTGCTAGTACAAAAGTGACACTTAGAACAGGCGTCAGACAAAAGAATATTCAAGCTAGTTTGGCTTAAAGTCATCAGATAAAGAGATTTAAAAGTTCCTTCTTCAATATAAATTGATCTCTAATTATCTGAATATTGCTTCAGATTTTAAAAGAGTCTTCTTTAAACAGCTGGAAGGACCAAACCCTGATAAAACCTAATTGAGGAAATGCCTTTAATGTTAAAAGATTTATTTTCCAGTGATTTCATATAATAGATTTTGTAGCAGTTTGGGTCCTAATCCTATTTGAAGACATATTGGAGTAAAGAAATGAGTGAGTTTCCTTCCCCACCTGGAAGGAACCTACTGTCCCACTAGAGCATGCAATCGTTCACACTCTACACCCACCAACTGTGTAGACATTGAAAAAAAGCTCAGAAATTTTTGGCTTAGCCTCTGTTTACTGGCTTGCATCCAGTGACAAACCTTGGCAAAGAAGAGCGCAGGTAAAGCAGACACACGTGCCACTGCACAATCCTGCTCTGTGCGAGATCGTGTTTCTACAATTAAAGTTGATGACTGAAGCTTTTGGACTCACTCCAGATCTTGTTGAAATCAGGGTAGAGGCGCTCTGGCTGGCACACTGCAAATTGTACAGGCTCCTTGCGCTCCACTGCAGCAGCCTAAATCCATGAAGAGAGCAGCAAATACCAGTTGTCATCGATGGTTTTCTCATCACATTTCCCTCTCATTTTTAGAGAGAAGAAAAAAAATGTTTAAAAAAGGGGGAAAAAAAGTCTTGCTAGTCTAACTACTTTGTACTGGAGGCATTTTTATAGTCTTTTCTGTCGGTAAAACTCAACATTTCTCCTTGTTGAAAATGACTGTGATAATGCAAAGCTTTTTGTCTGGTTCGATAATGAGATATATTTTTCCCCCTTTACTCTTTTGAATCTAAATAGCTTGTATTAGTATAATCTATCCTCTTTATCTTGCTTCCCACATACAAAGAAAAATATCCCACAGAGAAGAGCGTTCATACGCATTTATTAGTTACTGGGAGGTTTATTACTGCTTTTCATCCTGTGCTGGACCCCACCAAGTGAGACAATGTGATGCACTTTGAGTTCAAATCGCATTTCGAACCTTTCACACTGAAGCAGTTAGGCACCTAACCAGATGGGCCTGGAAGAGCAACCATTTTGTCCATATTCATGGGAAATTCTGCTCTCTACTTCCAGTACAAGGAGAACCTTAATTCAGATGACTCGTTTTATTCCCATGTAATAGATACAACATTTTACATTTCATAAATTAGTCTTTAACTTCCCTGAGCTCTCTCTCTTTTATGAGTAGTTCAGACGTGAGCTGGGAATGCTCATTTCTCTGGCATTTCTTTGGAAATCACAGCTCATGACGACATCAGTTGCTAATACCTCAAAGAGCATCCTTTTAGGCAAATTGTTTACATAGATTTCTTTTTTTTTAATATTGTTGTTCATTGGGCTTTATACACTATGGACTTTATATACTATATTAACACCTCTTCTCTTCAGCTAGGAAGTAATTTTTCAGATGACAGACTGTACTGTACAGAACCACTGTACACTGAAAAAAAAAGACACTCACTTCAACAGAAGCAAGTAACTCTGTGCTAATTATCACCAGCGAGAGTCTTTCTTTCTAGAAAGACAATGAGGCAGATTTTGCTTTCAATATCACTAATGTAAACGCATAATAATTCTGCCACATCTGCTTCAATGTGGTTCTTCCAGATATGCATCACCAGAGCTTGAATGCATTTATCTAGTAGAATAAATTTGTTGTCCCTGCCTGGATCCAGAACAGCTGCCCTCAGCAGGGTAGCTGACTTCAAGCTTAAGGACAAAATCTTTCATTTGTGATCTGAGACACAAGACCAGTGATTTTTTTTTTATTTTTTTCTTTAAGTGTAGCCCATTTTGTGTAATAATCTTATTTTTTTTTAATGTTCTGTATTTTCCACCTCCTCATCTGACAAGAGGCAATAGAGGAATGGGGACACTTCTGGCAGTCAGAAATCTATCTCCAGGGGTACAAGCCAAACTCATCTCTGTTTTGTTCCTGAAGTATGGAATGGTGAGAAAGCCATTTACTGGGAAGAACCACTGTGAAAATGAGATGTGGTGGAATTTTGCTTGCCAGCATTTAGCTTAGCAATTAAGAAAATCAGGTGTTTCCTAAAATTCCACTGAAATATATAATATAATATATGCCACTCTTCTCCTCTGGAAACACTTTACAAAGCAATTCCTTGAGTGTTGCCACAGATTAAGACTGAAGAATCAGTGCAGATTTTCATTATAATTTTATAGAGGCTTTGATACAGTTCTTCATGAGATACCACTAAGAAAAACAACTGGAATACTGGGTTGCAACGGAAAGTTGAAGAGCGGTGATGTTATTTACTATGGAGTTCAGTCAGATCTGCTTCTTTCAGCAACCACTGCTCAGCAGCAGGGATGAGCGTCCCATGCAAATCAGCTGTCCCCAGTTTCTGTGGCACTTTGCCCGTGCAAGACAAGATGAACCCAACTGATTATAATCATGGCTTCCCTCCTCTGCAGCAGAAATTTGCACCGTGACACACGATTGCCAGCTGCTGGACACTGGCTACTATAATAAAAGTTAATTTGCAGGATGGTATGGGCTGTGTTCATTTTCAATGTGGCAAAATGCTAACACTTGACCTGGCCTTGGGCCGGTGTTCTTTCATCAGCAGACTGAAAAAGGAAGTCAGGCATGAGTCATGTAAAATGCTATAGATGAGAGAGACTTATTTAGATTAGTCAAAGCCACAGGAATCTGAAGGGATATTAGAGTAACTCAAGAACATGAAGCAAAGTAGCACAGCGGCAGCTGCAATTCTTTGTGGCTAAAAAAAAAAATAAAAAAATAAAAAGGTACAATTTATACAAAGTGGAATAGCTTCACTGAGGGTCCGAAAGAAACTTCCACAGCCTTCCCCCTTCCTCTTCCCTGCCCCCCCGGTCCTCCAGCATACTCTACAGCCTGCTCAGTAGGAAACCTGCAAGGATTATGGATGCTTAGGTAAAATTTCTGTGTGATATCAGGTAGATAAAGGATTAAAACCAAAGCCTCTGTAACCTACCAGTGAACCCTTAGAATCCGAGTTATATTTTTGAGCAAGAAAAGAAAGAGCATGTGGAGCAGCTGCATTACAAAAGGTTGCAGTGGCCACTCCTGCATCCTGGATGGAGCCCGGTCCCTCAAGACAGCTCTCACTGAGCCCCTGAGGGGACACGAGTGGAAGACAATCAAACCCTTGGATCCTCCCCAGGACAGTAGCTGGTTATCACATTGGCCAGATGTGTGATCAGGCACCCAATCCTGAGACTAAAAAGTGAGATGGAGCTTCTCTCAGATTTTGGGCTCCCTTTAAATCCCAGGTCCACTTTTGTATCCCACCTCAAGATACCCCTATAAAAGTCAAAGGCTCAGAGAGATCAGGAGTAACAGTCCGTTTTTCAAACATCTTACCAGCAATTATACCCCATAGTGATGCTGTTAAAAGATGGGCATCCTCCATAGTTCAAACCAGTGTTTAATTTCAGAATGGGCTTGTGGTTTTTTAAGCCAGGGTCAGAAATCTGCAGCAAATGCAGCTGGGGTCCCCCAAATGATAGTGCTAGGTATGAAAAAATATTCAAAGGGACACTCTGGGCTGCTGCTGTAAGTAGGATGGCCAAGTTTCAGAGCCTGAGGGAAGGGACATGGGCAGCATCAGTGTGTGGCATGCCTTGTCTCCTCCAGGGAGGTTAGACTGGTCCCGTTTCTGTTGGAGGGCTGGCTACCAGAGTAGGTTTGGTATGGGACAAACACTCCAAACTATGTCACTAGTTTTCTGTCACAGAGCTTGCTCATTCATCTGCACTAGGCAACAGATTCACTGCAATAAGTTTTTTTTTTTTAATATTAAGAATGGAAACAGTGATAGAAGGACTACGGCAAGCACAGCCAATTGCTTTAATACAGTAGTGAGAAAAAAAATCAGTAAAAAAACCCCTTTTGACTGTTTTCCCCATCATGTTCCCTTTCTGAAATGAGAATAGAGCACACATCTGAAATTTTCAAACTGAATGCCAAAGACACTTCCAGCAAATAGCCTGCTACCCACACGAAAGCTCTCCAGATAGCGCAACATCAGAGGAGACCCAGCAGACAATCAGCCTAACTAAGCATCCCTTGGAGAGCAGCTCTTTAGGGAGAGCCAGCTGAGCCATAAAAACTGCTGGGGATGAATGACCTCAATGCAATTTACTGGCTTTCTTCAAATAAAGGACCTCCGCGTAAGGAAATGATTTAAGAGACAACTAAACTCTGCTAGAGTTGTAATTAGTAAATAATAGGTGCCATTACACATATTAGTGTATACAACTAATCCAGGATAATGACAGAACAAGCTCTCCTTTTTTTTTTTTTCCCCAAAAACATTTTATTAACACTACTTATGAATTCAAGTTTAGGAAAATACTGTAGACAAGATCAGTTGAAATTCAGACATGGCTCAAATACAAAACATAAAAGAAGGTGCGATGATATCACCATAGGCATAATCTACCCTCAGAAATACAACAGTGCCTCAAAAGAGAGATTACTCGAGATTCACAGAACCTTCTGCTCTTCTGCTTTTACAGACACCACACAAACACAAATACCGAGATCCTCAGCAGATGTAACAGCACAGATCCATTAAAATCAATAACAATACTCTGATTTGTGCCACACAAGGATCTGAAGGGCAACTTCGCTGAAATTCCAAATGTCACAAAAAAGTAATCACTATCTTTTCATTTTAATACGCGAGTATCTTATTCATTTCCTCTGTCAGAGTGTTTATCAAAGTATTGTCCCTATTCCAAATTTTCTCTTGCAGAATGAGCCAGATATAAATTTATACTTCCTTTACTGTTACAAAAGCTTCTGAAAGCCTTGTCTATGAACATAACTGTAAAGGACAGTCTACTTAAATGATAGTGCAAAGTATGTAAAATGATAGGGCAATACACCTCTGAACACACTTGTGAAAGGTTCCTTTTCTTTAGCAAGTAGAGGATGCCAAAAAAAAAAAAAAGATCCATGGCAGAGGTTTAGCTTTGTACTCTCCTTAGTTATACTAAGAGACAATTGATTTTTCAAGTCTTAATTGATTTGTAATAGCTGAAATATTCTCCCATAGTAACAATTCCCCATAAAAAAACCCATGGAAATCTAAATACCTGGCTTATGCCAAAGTATTACTGCAAAGATAACAGAGAAGAGGTACCAACCTTAGGTTCATTCTTCTTCTATTAAATGCAGTTCTTTACAAAAAGTAAGTTGGAAATAAAAAGCAGTTCTGAAAGACAGAACTACGTCAGCGTATAAAACTGTGCGGAAATTATCTTACAAAAGAAGAAAGTGGGATTAAAAGAAGGTGTCCCTAACATCCAAGTGCACACCAGATTTAAGACTTAGGGTTATACGTCTGAGGTTTTTTTAACCAGCTTTCTCATCATTTTTCTGCGGAATACATTTGTTGGCTTGTTGATTCTTGGTTTCTGAGTCCCTGCTAAAAAAAACAAAGGAAGCAGTTAGGGAAGCGGTATGACAAAACTGTTACTACTCTTCAATGTTTAGTTTGTGGTTTGTTTTTTTTTTTCATGCTATGCCTTTTAAGCCGTTGATCCAATAACAACAAACATCAGAAATTGTAAAATCTGTTCTAGACACCCTATTTTCACACCCTGTAAGGTCTCCAGCATGACCACCCTTGGCATTGGAGTCCTACTTTGCTGCTCTTTTCTGTATCAAAGTCTTTCGGAGATGTCCTGCAGTGGCAGCAGAATGGAAGTAAAATACACTGCTCTATCTGCAAAATAAACCAGCCAATTATTACTGCATTTCTCAGAACACAGTGGGATGAAGTCTAAAATATAACCAGTGCTTGTGGGAGATAAAAAGGTAAAACGATTTGGATTTTTGCACAGAGCTGGGTTTCACACAGGAGCTGCGGAGTGGCCTAGGACAGTCAGGGTTATCTCCAGAAATGTTTAAGAAGGCTGCAGAAAATGTGTGAGTGCAGTTCAGAAAACAAGTACTCTGCAAATCTGACTGAAAATCTTTCGGCTTTATGCTGCCTGTTTACCAGCACGCAGAGCCCCTGTGGCCAGTTCCCAATCCTTTCACTGTCACCCCAATGTATTTGTTTCTCTTTCCAAAAGAAACTTTTTTTTTAAAATGAAATAATCAGAAACCCTTTCATTCCAAAAGCTAAAGATCAATTCAAACAGCAGCTTTATATTCACACGGGGAAGATCAACCAAATTCAACTTGAGAATCCAAAAGGTTAACAGGAAAGATGCTGGAGAGGGAATTATGGGAGTGTGAGAGAAGGAGCGGCTTAGCTGCCTGAAAGATTTGTTTGATGTTGCTGTACACTCCCAAGCTATACAAATGAGCACGTATAGCACAACATTAGTTAGCACTAATCACTAATTACACCCTTAACTATGGGCTTTAGTTGTACCAAGCCTTTCTGAATTGTGAAATCCACAAACTGGTGAAAAAAAGCTTATTGTAAGCCTTTATGTTTGGCTGGCTTGTGCTCTAGTTATGAGACAGGCACTCAAAAGAGTGAGGAAGGGAGAATCTCCAGGTGGATTTCAGAAGCAAGATGCTGACAAGGCAGTTTTCTTTCTCCTCTCTCTCTGCACACTTAGGCTGGAGCCTGGCCCTACCATTTCCAAATTACATAATCACAAGCATCTCAGATAGACTTAGCATGCTATTAAAGACTCTCTTATAATACGAGAACGGCAGAGACATACTCTGCCTTGTCACCCACAGAAATATTACCGTCATGACTAACTAGCACACAATATTTTTACTTCTGAGGACTGCGCTCGGGTTGTAGCCCTGGATTTCCAGCCTAGAACTAAAGAATCACCTCCTGACTTAAGCCTTCTGACTATACATCTTAAATGCTGAAGTACTTGGACCTGATACATATCCCATGTTTAAAACAAAGCTGCTTTTTGTTGTTTGTTTTGGGTTTTTTTAATATTTTTTTCCAAAGGCAATGTACATGCTAGATATAGCCTGAAATGTTTTTCTCATTAGTATCAATTTTTTTAAATATTGTGCTGTGTCTGCTTCCTGAGTGCTCTGGGGATCAACATATAATTATGCTTTTTTCTCTCTCATTGATTTACATATCAAATGAATTAAACTTGCAATAGCTGGTATGAAAATATGACTGCAGGTCAAAGCACAACCATTTTGACTCACAAGCAAAGCCAGTAGCTGATTTCAATAAAGCCATTAAGAAAAATAAATTATCATTCCCAACTCTTCCCTCCACAGCCATAGAAACAGTTGACTCGGCACAAGCGATGTGGCAAAAACCTCTAGTAATGCAAATGGAAAATGGGAACAGGCAGCAGGGAAGGAAGGGAGGATGGTAACTGCTGAAAACGTGAAGGAAAACATAAAGTAAATTTATGTCACGACTCCCTTTAATCCTACTTAAAAATAGCTAGAAGAAAATGATACCTTCATCAGTGTTCATGCTGGTACTGAACAGTTTAAAGACCGATTCCTTGTGGACTAGGTAGTCTTTTTGTGTGCCCTTCTCTGTACTTCATTCAAAAATAGTGCAACCACCCCACATAGCACTCTTCTTGTCAGAAGGATTTTGTGTTGCACCTCAGTTCTCCCCGCCTTTGAAAACCCCTAGTCCAAAACGCAAATGCCCACGCTAACAAGCTAAGGGGAGCAAAAGAACACTGTGAATCCTCGCTGCTGGTACATGGATTGCTTTACCTGCTTGCGGCTGACAAAGCGGAAAAATCTTACCTTTTCTGCAGACGTTGTAGCAATCTGTTTCAGTAACAAAGTTATTGGCATTTCCACCACAGCCTGTGTATTTGAATTCCTTACAGGATTTACTCTTGGCATCATAGTAATAGCGAGGCACAGAAGAAGAACACAATCCTTCATCCTTTGGGCTATAGCATAGCAAGGGACCAGCTTAAAAAAACAGAAGGGAAAAAAAAAAAAAAAAAAGAAAGACAAATTACTTGAATAGCATCTCTATGCCTGGCTTCTTAAAATTTACCCTGGAATAAATGTTGTGGCTAAACAGCTCTTGTTCCCATTGAATTGACATAACTTAACTGTTACCAATGACTTCAGCAACAGACAGTCCCAGAAAATAGGATTAGTACCTCACAAGTGACATTCATCAGCTTTCCCCATTTGCAGTACCATACATAGGACAGCTAAGATATTTACACAGTCTGACCAGAAGTCTTAATCTCTATATATAGGAATATAACAATAATTTCAGTGGGACCATCTCTGTAGAGGAAAAAGTCACTTTTTTTTTTTTATCTTTGCTATGATTTTGCCAGAAAATCCTGCCCACTTGTAGCAAAAAAAAAAAAAAAGTACAAACCCCACCACTTTCCCCACCAGAATCATGTTTCGTTTTATGTCCACAAAAGGTTACTTCTCTTGCTAGAGACCTTCTATCAATTTCTTGCATGGGCAACAGAGAAATTGAAAATAATTCAGCATTCAGCGAAGAAAAAGCTGATAGTCTGACGTTGGTCAAAAATAACTGTCTCATCAAGGACTAACAAAGGTTAGGCAGTGACAGCTTTTATACATTCCGGTTGCTATCTCTTATTCAAAGATCCTATCTGGGTATTAATACCACTGGGTATTAATCTGGTGTTTATTACAACACTTAACTATAGTCACTTGCTCATAATTACCACCTCTCTTGAAAGCCCATGACACTGAAGAGCCATGTCAGGCAAAACCCACAACTTTTGTCAGAGGTCAAGCTGGCCAGTGCTAAAACCCCGAGCCACCGAACACTGTCTCTCAGGCCTGAATTTTAGAAAGGCACTTCTGCCTTATCTTCCAGTGTCACTGCCCTGAACATGACTGCCACAATGCCTCATACATCTGCCACAACACAGATTTCCAACCTTATTTCCCTTCGGATTAGACATGTACGGCTCCCTAGAAGTCAAGAGGTCGGTTGGATAGCTGTGGCTGTATTTAAGGCCACGATACCAAACAAACACAGTGTGTTTGCTCTTACAGTAACAGCTGAAACAAGTGACACGTGAAAGTCTGCAGGCAATATAAACATCTGCTTCACAGGAGCTTTCAAAAATACCACTATATGGGTATCCAGAGAAAATACCAAATAAAATATCATCTTCATATCGCTTTCAAACCATCTATTTTATTAAATATTTGGAACAACTGTTACTTTTCTCTGGCAGACAGTGGTCCACACAAGACTGCAAATCTCTGAAGTTGTTGCCATTTCCATAGCATCCACCATAGATGAACTCCTCACACCTCATCGAGCTCAGGTTAAAGGCGTATCTTCTGAGATAACTCCTGCAAGGTCCTCCATCAGCCTCCAACCGGCATAATTTGGGCACTTCTGCAAAACAAAATAATCTCATCCTCTGTAAAACCAACCCTTCGTGCCCCCTGTGCTCAATAACAGGGTTGCGTAGACAAAACACTATTACTCCAGTCACAGGCAAGTCCCAGCTGGTTCCACTACCTATACTTTAATAAAGTGTGATGAGATGAGGAGGAATCTGATACATTAATTAGCAGCTAGGTGTATACTCTTAAATGACACGTAAAATATCAATAGTTAAATTTCGCATGTCGCCTCCGAGACAACTCGCTCGGTTCTCTGCGGAAAATCGACCCCAGCGAGAAGTTGCTGCAACAAGCAGGAGCGACAGACGAGGTGGGTGTGAAGTGCCCCGCAAGCAGCTCAAGCGCCTCCAGAGCTCCGACAGCCCCCGCCAGCCACCGGCCACCCCCGGAGCACTCCGGGGAACCGAGTCCCGTCGGGTCAGCCCCGGGGACTGGCGGCGGAGCCGGTGCTCGGACTCACTCTTGATGGTCCAGCAGCTCTTCTCGCAGTCTTCGAGGGTGAGGTAGTTGTTGGCGTTTCCGTGGCAGCCCCCGTAGGTGAACTCCTGGCAGCTCTGCGTGTACCTGTCGTAGTACCAGCGCGGCACCAGGGCGCGGCAGGGGCCGTCGTCGGGGGGCAGGAGGCAGGAGCGCTGCTTCTCTGCGGGAGACACCAGCGAACGGGGCTGAGGCCACTCGGGGGCAGCTCAAGAGGCGGAGGCGGCCCCGACCCAACGCGTAGCCCCGCTCCGCGGGGTTCCGCCGGGGGTTCCCCTCCTACCTGTGAGGGTCCGCGGAGCTAGGGCGGCACAGGCCAGCGGCAGCAGCAGCAGCAGC
>VWZK01017119.1:0-36254 GCA_013396935.1 Baryphthengus martii | reverse complement strand
CCCGAAAGCAGCCGAGACTCGCGTCGGTCGCTCGGCAGGGCCGGCTGTCCCGCCGCCCCCGCTCCCTCCCCGCCGTGCCTCCAGCGGCCGGGACGGGCTCGGTCACGGTCTGTTGGGTGTGCAGAGCCCAATTGTCATTGTGCTCTTTCTAGAAGGACACTAACGAGAGGTTCCTGTAAAACTGAGTCATAAATCAAGAGGAAAGAAGGGATTTTGGAGTAAGGTAACATGTAAATTGAATCCCAAATGCGGTCGGCAAGTCGTGGTGGTGGGGGTGAACTCTGCCCATTCCCAACAGTCTTGTCTGTGGTGAATGTGATCTAATTAAACACACCTGTTAAAGAGTATGAGACAGTTTGGAGGGAGAAGGCCCTGCTGTGGTGCGTGGGCGGTTGTGTGTGAGAGAAGTCCACCTTTAAACTGTGATTTTAGGAGAAAAGTGCTGAAGTTCACTGCCTACTACAAGGAGTAAACAGCATTAGTGCGGCAGCCACATGGGAACATGTAGGATGTGCACGCAGAGGTAGGTGTAAAGACTTGGGCCTCCTTTCCCTCTAGATAAGTCTGTAAGTCCCAGCCGGTGCTGCAGTGCTCTACTGTGGCTTTTTTTAAAAACACTGTCCACTGAGTTGCCAGATATTAAGTCCTTTGGAGATGTGCTGTCCTGTCTTTGATAGATGCTTTTTAAAGTTCATGGATAAATTAACCTTTTCCAAGTTTCACCTCTTTCCCAGTTCACTGTGGGTAAGATAGTGGAACTACTTCTGAGCCACGTGATGTTTACTTTTCTCCAGTTTCTTTAAGAGTTAACTTTCACACTTACAGTGTTGAGACACTGTATCCCAAGGGCCATTTAATTCAAGTTGTCTATCACTGAGATCATTGGCTGTTACCATTGAGCTTTAGAGTTGTGGATTTATCTTCTGAGTTATAAAAAAGAAACCAGAGCAATAAGGAGAAGAAATGCGTGAACAGTCTGCTTCCTAAGAAATTAGTTTCATTAGTCTAAATTCCTGGACCTTCTACAAAGCAGAAATAAGCTGCCAGAGAATTGCTAGAAATTGGAAGAAAATCCTCTTCTGTTACCTGGATTAATAACACAGGACTTTGTAGCCAGTACCATAGCATTAAAATTGTGCTGATCTCATCTGGGCCAAGTCTTCTGTGTATCTGCAGTCATCTTCCTGCTGAACTTGTTCCCTGGCACACTGCTGCCTGTGACTATCACTGCATTAGTGAAAAATTAGTGTCCTTCGGAAACGCAGAGGACAAGGCCAGACCTTGTGAAGGCAGTAATCTGGAAGAATTAATTTTGAAAGTCCTGTTTTGTAAGGGGTAGGTTGAGGCGCACGCTGTTTTGTATCTGAAGTGTTTGCAGCTGTGTGTTTACTGAGGGATCAGCTGACAAGGGAGGGAAGTGACTGTGTTAGTGTCAACTGGTGCAGTGTTTGCTGCTCTGTGACATAATGCATTTTAAAATTATTATTTATTTTACAAATATAAATACTTCTCCCCCTTCTTCCCCGCCTCCCCTCCCCATGGCTATTGAAGTGCAGCTACCAGTATACCCTCCCTCGCTGGGTTTAGTCCAGGTAACTCCATCATCGTCTAAGAGGGAATGTGATGCTACATTTATCACATAAATCCCTGTGATGAATATATTGTAGAAGAAATTACAGCAAGCAATGTAAACCCAATTTTATTATTGTCCTGTATTTTACAAAATGCTTATATTGCATTTGTTTTAGTTTTTTATCTGATCATACAGGAAAGAAAGATAACCAGTTTACTTCAAATCTGTTCTGATGTTGTTCACCCCAAAGCTTCTAGCAGTCAGTGTCTCTTTGGGCTCAAGTTAAGCCTGCCTCAAATGATTTTGGGATAAATGGAAAAGTGAAGTCTTTGTCAAAGAGTGACTGCTCAGGATCCATAACGCATTTTAAGTGTTCCTGTTACATAATTTGGGTTACTCTTTCTGCTCACTAAATCCGCATGCAACTACCAGAGAAATCGGAGAAATGAGCAGTGCAATTCCATGAGCAAGAACTGTTGAGGGTTTTTTTTTGTTTGTTTGTTTCCACTAATTTTATATTTTAAAAAATTATTAAATTAACGTCTTTTAAATGATCTATAATTTTCCAATTGTTCTGAGCAGGATGAGGAAGAGATTCTTATAATTCCAGGGTGATTTTTTTAGCAAGGGTATTGAAATAACCCTGTGAGTGATTTCCTTTACAACTTTACAGGTCACCACCCTTCCTCTTGGAAATTGGAAACTTATCTTTTCCTTAACCTGTTGAACAATGCTTGCAGTGCACTGGTATCCTACAGCTTGCTGCAGTAATTAAATTATAACTGGCTTGAAGGAAAAAGATTTAACCTACTCTGTGTGCATGCATAACAATATGAATATACATATAAGATATATACATGCTATCCATTTTTCTTTGGCATTAGTAGTAAGAAGCTTCAGGAAATAGATTTGAAAGGATTGGCATATATTTTGCTGGAGTTGCACATAGTATAAATGAGGTTTCATTTTATATCTAAGGAAGATTTAGCAAATTGCTGGTATTACAAATAAACCACTTAAAAGTGATTCTAAGAATCTAAGCAAAATGTATTCCCAGATTTAGGAGTATTTGCAATAGGTTTTGTCACCTTGTGTCAGACAGAAACATCATATAAACATTTAGGGACTAGTTATTTTGCTGGTATAAATGCAGCAATATCCTTAACTACTGCTAAAAATTTTTTGTGGTAATTTAACAGAGAGGAAATTTTCATAACTATTTTTTGTGGTTATTGGAAAGGAAAGGTGGAGTATAGCACTATATGTAATGAGAGGGAACGTCCAATACGCTCACTAGCACACTACCAAGAGTTTTAAATCAGCTCTGTTTTAGACAGAAATTGAAATAATCCATTAAAAAAAAAATAAATCTGAATTTCTGTCTTTGTCTCCTCCCCAAGCCTGTCACTGCATTTCCCTGTCCGTGGGCAGGAAGCTACAGGTGCTGTTTTCACAAAACTTTGTCAAGACTGTTTTAAAAGAAAAGATTTATTTTTCTTACTATCATTTAACACAAATTGAATTTGTTGGCTCAGTCTGTTTCTGACTGGGCAAATATCCACAGTGTGGTGTGAAATAATTCACCACTGATAGCAGCCCTGAAGCCATTCTTGTTGGGGCTCCCTGGAGAGCAGCCTGAGCTCTCTCTCGGATTCAGCCTACACCAAGGTCGAGTCCTTCAGGTTTGAATCTTTGTGGTTTGGATGAAGGAGCCTGACAGCCCTCGCTGTCAGGAAAATAACAGAGTTTCTGTTGTGGTTTACTGGTACTTTATCAGCAGGTGGGAAAGAGATAGGGCTCCTAAATTATCTTTACATCCCAAATGCTGTTGAGACTTGGCCAGCTAGATCAAAGGAAAAGATTTCCTTTGTGGCTGGGAATATCTGTAAAGTAGTCTCTGTAGTATGCAGTGTTAAAATATTTCTACTGAGAGGAGTTTTAGGTCTTGTTATAGTCAATATGCTGGTGATGCAAGCCTGAATGCTATCAACCATGATTTTCACATTTCTCGTATTAAAGCATATATAAATAATCAGGTCAGCTGCTCTCATACTGGCTAAAGCTCACTTCTGTATATTTGCCAAACACTGAGTTATATCTTATGATTTAGGTGAATGTGCCTGCATAGTTTGTGCCTTGCAGCTCTTAGTGTTTGCTTCTAAAAGCTGTGTGGATTCCGAAAAAAAAACAAACAAACAAAAAAAAACTTCAAAGTGAATTAGTAAAGTAAAAAGTAAACTGTGAAATATTTCTCTGGGGCATAGATGTGAGGAAGTCACCAAAGCCAAGGGAGTGGGCAAATCAAAAAGTGAGATGTTCATCACTGTTTGACCTGCAATGAAATAAACCTGTCATTAGTGGCGTTTTAAGCTCATAATGTACAATTCTCTGTGTTGCTTCAGTCGTTGCTGGCTTGACTCTGAAAAATCTCTCTCTGTTTCAGTTTGCTTTTATATGGAGGGCTATAATATCCAATAATCAATCCTGAAGCTTCAGCCAATTGTCCAGCGCTGGAGTTCTCCAGCTATGTGACTCGTGTTTGTGTGTGGTAGTGAAAGGGGAGGCGTTCCCCTTAATCCCCTTAGGATTGTAAATGGCATTTTTGCGAACAGTTTGTGTAAAGCATCCTTTTGACAGGACCTATTTAATTTCTTCGCAAAAAGTTTAAAGTGTATGGTCCAATGACTAAGAAAATGATGAATATCATCATCTGGACTGTGATACTCATTAATCTTCAACTTTTGAGGCGTACACCATTTGTGGTTTGGGCAACGAGGCTGCTTTTGCTTAGGTTTTTTGTTGCTGTTGTCATACAAGGGAGGTCTTGTTTTACTTGACAAGGCAAACTTCACCTGATAATAACTAAACTTCTACTCTGATAAACCATTTGAGTTTTATTCAAAGACATAGGAGGAAGGAGGTCATAATCTGTAGAAATCATGTCAAATAATTTACTCATGCTTTAGTCATTCTTCTGACTCTAACTTCAACAGTAGCTTTGTACGTAGGCTGTGAAACACTTGGCCCTGTACCAGCCAGAACAAGCACAAAACTCTGTTAGAACATTCACTTCATCCTTTTGCCAAGATCCGTCAAAACACTGGGATAACTTTATTTATGTCCTTCATAACCTCTTTCAGGCATATAAAAAGGTGTTTCACCACCTATAACTCAACATAGAGGCTCAATGTCCTAGAACCTGAGCATCTGGGCTGTGGCAATGTAGAAGTTAAATGTGGGCTCTTCTAGATAGGGTCCGGGTGGGTATTTTGTTACTATTGGTAATGAGGCCTTACAGTACTCCATGTAAGAGAGGGAGGTAGATGGCAGTTACTGAATGAGTTGAACATTCAGTATAAACATTTTGCAGAATTTGGTGAAAGAAGTGAAAAAGTGATTTTTGTGTTACCAGCAGTGAAGTATCCTTATTTCTGTGGCCGATTGGGAAGCAGAAAGCAGCCATATATGGGCTGAAATTCTCCAAAGAATGTGCAATAAATAGATAGTTCAGAAGAAGGTTCCACAGGGTCTCAGGAGCACAGCAGTCTGGAAGGGAGAGGAGTCTGTTTCCAGCTCAATTAATAGCACCACATAACTTGTGTATTTAGTGTGGTGGAAAGACTAAGAGGAGTAAGTTCTTAAAATAATAAATTCTCTTTTTTTTGTGAAGCAGTGTAGCAGTAACATTGTGATCACAGATTAAAAGCATTACATTTCTATTGGAAATTGGTGTTTGTTTTAGTAAGATTTGGTTAGGGGGAAGGATGACAGCTTTCTGTTTCACACTTGGACCCCCTTGGACCGTCTGACCTGGATGTGCAGTGCAGAAGCAGCCTGTGTCAACCCCTGGTTTGGAGGTTGGCTGGAAAATTGCAGGTTGCCCATTTTGCTCCCTTCCTACTGCCGTGGAAATCTGGGACTTGGTGGGGTGAGGTGTTGTCATGGTTTAGGGTCAGGGCAGCCCTAAAACCTGTAACAGATGCTCTCTGTTAACCTCCCTCCCTACCCAAAGGGGAAGAAAAAAAGGAATAAAGGAGAGAGAGACATTGAGTAGGAAAGGAAACTAGAACAGCTGTAATGAAAAGGAAAATAAGAATAGAATGAAATATATACAAATATAGACAAAACTAGTATTGAACCCAAACCCCCCAGATGGCAGTTATGTCACTGTCACCACCGATGCTGTGGAGCAGGCACCGGGAAAGTCCCAGGCAGGGCCCAGCAGCAGACGGGAGCCATGTTCAGGAGCTGGATTCTGGTGTTGGATTCAGGAACACTCCAACCAGGATTGAAGGCAGAATGATCAGAGTTCTCCCTGGATTCCAGCTGTTGAAGGAATGAGGAAGAATCTGAGCAAGGGCCTAGAGCAAGAGCCTCCCAAACCAAGAGCAACCAGGCAAGGCCCCCAGCAGCCGAACATGGCGTCTGTGGGATGGAACACCCCCTTGGTCAGTTTAAGGGCACTGATCTGCCTGCTTCTCCTGCAGGTGCGGCTTTTACTTTCTGCACCCCTGAACGTGGTACACAAGATCTAGCAGTGGCCTTGGTCTGCACACCAATCCCTGCCACTAACTCTAAACATCGAGCATTATCCTGCCAGAAGCAGCCACTGCCTGTGAAAACATGCTGCTAAGTTCAGAAAGTGCAGTTAGTTAAAGGAACTGAGCTGAAAAGTAAAAATCACTGAACAAAATTGTTCTGTTCTAACTCAAACCAGGACAGATGTCCAACCCTTGTGCTCTAAAACCTGAAATTATTAGTGAATGTAGTGGTTTTGCTCACAACAGCACCTGGAAGGAAGGACAACAGCCTATGTAGAACAAGGGCAGTAGCCAGGTGGCCTAGGACATTGACTTTGGGAAAGTTTGCAGCAATAGCTCACTTGAGTTGCCCAGGAGCTGGACTTGAAAATTCTAGAAACCTGGAAGAAGACCATATTTTTCCAGTATGTGTTTTGACAGATCCTAGGCAAGTCTAAATGCAGACTGGATGCAAGTGCTCTGAGCAGCACTGATGTCCTTGAGGGCATTTCAGGCAAAGGAACAGGAAACAAGGTCTCTGCTACTTTCCTGTCTTGTGTACTGCATGTGGTCATTGTGAACAGATCATCAACCTTCATGGTCTAGCTAGGTGTTGTGGTGTTGGGTCATAGGCTGGACTTGATGATCTCGGAGGTCTATTCCAGCCTCAACGATTCTGTGATTCTTTGGCAAGGTCCCCCTGAGGACAACCCAGGTTTCCCTTCCTGTCACTTTCCAGAAACTGTACCCAGAAAGGTAACAAGTGATGAGGGGGAATTGCCACTTTCGTAGTGTCTTGAAGAGATTTAAACCAGCCCCGATGACTTCCTGCTGTAGAGTTGTAATTGCTAAAATAATTATTTATATTTCCTTCATTGCATCTGTTGTAGTAGTTGTGGGTGGAGAATAAGGACATCCAACAGGAAGTAAGAAAATAAATGGAAACATACAAGGAAAACTTTGAAAGGACATTAAATTAAAAATTTTAGACAAAAGTAGAGAAAGGTGTTGCTGTAAAAATATCTGTATTAATAATTTTTTTAATTTATTTTTCAAATCTAGATCATCGACAAGGAAATTAATCCCTCTGTGGACAAGTGGGAAGAAGGACAATTCCCAGCACAAAAAGGATTTAAAACCTTGGGATAGGCTGGATTCCTTGGTGTGGATAAGCCAAAAGGTAGGCTAGTGTGTAACTCCTAAGTATTGATGTTGATGGTGACAGACTCATTTTATATTATCTCAAATCACTTCTGCCCCAGTTCAAAACATGGTTCAGAATTCAATGCAAAGATTACTTATATTCCTTGGTCACAGGTGCTCTGGTTACCAGCTGTGCAAATACAGAAAATAATGTTGCTGACTGCTCAAGTCAATATTCTTCTAAATAGAAATGTTAGAAACCTCTGTGACTTATTTTAAAGTCGGCGAAATGAACGTTCCTTCAATTTTCAGCATACAAACTGTAGAATGACTTTTCTTCTGAATCTGGACGCGTAAAGAGTAACCTCAACCTTTATTAAAGAAACCACAATTTGGAGGCATCGGAAGTGTAAGATTTGGCCTATTACGTTTGCTTAACCTCTAACATCTACATCAGGGTAATGTATTCTGCCTCACCCTTCAGAGGATGAGGTTCCTGTGGGTTTTAGGCCATTATATCCTAGATTGTCTTTAAAATGCACTGTTCCAGCCCACAGAGCAAGAGGCTAATGATATACATAGCAAGAACAGGTTTAATGTGCACATATATATATTGGTGAGGAAAAAAGTAAGGAAATCCAGAGAAACAGGAGGTTATTTCTACTCTTCAATTAAAATACATATTCCCCTAGCATTTTTTTTTTTTCTTTGCATGCAATGTAATATATACTTGTTTTCTTTTCAAATGCTACTATTAGGTGTTTGTCAGAATTCTCTGTGTTGTTTTGTTTGGCTTGTTCTTCCCTTTTCTTATTCATGGTTAAAAATTTTAAAGCAAAAGCAAGTTTGAACTAGGCAAACCTTGAGCAATCATGGTGAATTCAGAGTAGCCTGAAGTGACAATATTTGGACAAATAACTGCAGATAATTGTCTATCAGCAGCTCCCGCAACCTTAGCTATGCCACACTATGTCACTATGTTGCTAAGGCAAAGGTTTTGAACTGTGGAACAAATTATGTCTTTTTTACAACTTCCTTCCAGAGGAAATTTTTCCTCTTGAAATGGACTTTCATATTCTTATACAGCCTGACGTGGAAGGCTTTTCCTCTAGCTGTTTAGCTGTGACTGACAAATCCAGTTGGATCTGAGCTGGTATTTCTTTACAGAAGTCCTGACAGTTTGAGATTATACTTAAGATCTATTTAAAAGACAAATAGGATTACTGTAGGAGGGAGAAAACCACATCTGTCTTCTGCTGTTACTGTTTGATAGGCAGATTTGAAATGCATCTCAGCGGAGTCTCCTTCACACTGCTACTGTTCATGTTTGTAATAAGCGGGTGTTGCACTGGTGCCAGATTACAGCCCCATCTTCTTATATTCATCTCAGGACATGCAGAGGCTAGGGTAAAGAACCTCTGTGCTGAGTATGCTCCTCAGAAAACGTTGTGGAGCTGAGAACTTTGTATAATGCTCACAAAATAGCCCGGACAAGAAATGACTGGAGTTAGATCTAGCAAAGAAGGGACTTGTGGAGGCAAAGATGGGCACAGAAGGTTGCATACGCTGACTGCACTTGTTGTACTCGTGATTAAGAGTATTTTTGCTTTTGCTTTGACACTCGTATCTAGCTGTGGATCTAATTTGTTGGGTTTTTGCATTTTATAAAAGGTATGAAAACTGGATGACATTCTCAGCAACACACGGTCCATCTCAGTTCATCTTCTGTAGTAAGGTGTTGTTGGGTACAGAAAATGCACCAGCTCCTTGGAAGATGCTGCTTTTGCAGCATTCAGTTGTGCAACAGAACATCACTGGATCCAGCTTTGCTCAGTAGTGGTATAATGCCATCAGATATGTCCTGAAATATTCTCGTGGTGGTAGGTGAAGCCATCGGCTGTGTGACGGCACAGTCTCAACAGCAGGACTTTGGCAAAGCCTGAAATTCTTTACCTGCTACACTTCCACAAAGTGCTTATGCTTGCTGTATGATTAGTGTGTACTGGTAGAAGTAATTAAAAAGAAAATTAAGACCTATACCTTTTATACTCTGCTCAGCCTCTGCTGTTATTTAACTGCTGTATGCAGAGGTCTGGAGACTTGAGGAAGCCAAGACCAACTAGGAGTTTGGGAGGCATGTTGGGGGAGGTCTGGAGAAGAGACATTAAATTGATTTGAGGAAAGTATTTGTGATACAGAGCCACGTGGGTAACAGCCTGCCCTACTTTCTCTTTCCAGCACAAGCCAAAATTTATAATTATCATGTTAGATCCCTTCAAGCCCAGATCATAAAGCATTCGCTTTAAAGCAGGCTGAATTTCCCAAGTTAATTGACTTTAGTAGCAGCTGTAGTTTTGAAATGTCAGTTTTTCTGAGTTTGTTTTCCAAGGTCATTCTATCAAGTAGAACTTTTTTCCCCTTGTAAAAATTAATTTTGAGGCTTTCTGATTGGACAGAAGCAGGTCACAAACTTGTTTTCCTTAGATAGAAGGAAACATCTGCTGGAACTCAGATTTGTTGAAACTGGACTCTTTCCTGTGTAAACATTGTTCCATTTATGAACAATGAGCTGCTTAATGGGAGCTGGATTTTTCAAAGAACGTGCCTTACATCTGTCCTGTATCATCGGAAACTTTCTCTGTGTGGAGAACTGATTTGGGGCACTATTTGTCTTGGAAAGGCTCTATCATTCCCACCATGTGCAGTTGTGTGCTACAACTTGTCAAGGTTTTTTTACTGTATATTTTTTCACAATTGTTTATGATTGTAGTGAATATTGGCTGTACTACAGTAGTTCAGGGTGTTAGTTGGAGGGGTCATGTAAACACTGTGGGCAAGGCCTAGCCATGCACCCATAGTTGGAGAATCCTTAAGATGATTGGTGAATTAAACTTATTATGCTGTCTGATCAGTCATCTGCCAGAGAAAGGTTCTTCTCTTTGAACCGTTTCTCTGCTCTGATGCTTTTTTACATGACTCAAAAATAGTGCATACACTGTTTTTTACCTTGGGGTGGAAAAAAGCATGTGGTGTTCTGTTATGTTAGGAAATTCTACCTACTAGTAAAATGCATACTGAAAAAGTGAACATCATTTATGCTTAAAAAGTGTCTCTCTGCTCCATGCAAAAGCTTGGTACAGTCCACAGACTATTACCCATCACTGATCTTCCATGGAGGTTGTGAGCAGGCTGCTGAGACTGGTAGGCCAAGAACAATCAAAAGAGACTTTAGAGCCTTGGGATAGGTGATGATGGAATCTGGGGCACGAATTATCTTTAATTCTCTTCTTCCAGTTGCAGCAGTGACTCTGGAATGAACAAATACAGTCTATTAATACATGGCTCTGTATCTGGCATCTCCATAACAATTCTTTTTTTTTTNTTTTTGACAATGGGATGACTTACACTGCACCAGGCTTTCTGGCATCAAATGGGAGAGACCTTTCTCAAAGGGGGAATGTTGTCATGGATGGCCATGTACTTTTTGGGAAAGATAGACCAACAAGGTGAGGCAGTGGAGTTGCTCTTTACGTGTGAGAGCAACTAGGATATGTTGAGCTCTACCCGGGGGCGATGAAGAATGTGTTGAACGCTTACAGGTAAAAATTAAGGGTCACAGAAATGTAGGTGAAACTGTTGTGGGTGTTCACTAAAGACCACCAAACCAGGAAGATGATGTTGAGGAGGCCTTCTACAGACAGCTGGAAGTAGCCTCAAGATCACATGCCCTGAGCGACTTCAGTCACAACCGAAATTATAATTTCAGATGCTTATCTGACATTAATTTGGTATATTGGATTGAAATCTCAGGAAAACAAGTTTTTTATATGTATAGATACAAGTTCTGTGTGGGTGAGACTTTTTTCCCCCTCCTCTCTTGTGAATTGCTGACAATTCGAGTCCTGTCCAGCATTTTGCAAATGCATGATGAAATGCAATTGCGAGTGGTAAGGAAAAGACAGGTTGTTTCCTGCACTTCATAGGTCATCAGATACTTCTGATAAGACAAGGAAATGAGCATTTCAGTTCCTTTTTTTTTTTTTTTTTTTTTCTTGACTCTGGACATGACTTGAAATCACAAGTGGTTCGTTCTTCATGGCTTGTTCAGAAGGACAGAGGTACCTCTGGGAATAGCTTGTTCAGCTTTGAACAGCAGTTGGGTACAAACCCAGTAGAGACCAGACCTGCTGAAGGACAGTGAGTCTTTGTGGAAGAGATAATCTTCCTTTAATTATGCTATTGATAGAGGGATCAGATTTGTACCTGGGGTTCTGCTTTTGTACTTGAGATAAGACAAATCCTTACACTTGCGACTTGTAATGCAGGACACAGTAGTAACTCAACCAGTTCAGGTATGCACATACCACCAATACTTTAGGAGCAGATGAGGTATTTCTGAAGTCTGGTACGTGTACCCCTGTTTTTTGCAGATTATGTCAAAACAGTATTGAGAAATAAATTAAAAAATGCCTCTTTCCTGGAAGAAGTTATAAATGTCTAATTAGGAACAAATGCTCAGCTATGTATGTGCAATGAAGAGCCTGAGCTTTTGATGCTCCTAGTCAACTACAAATGAGTACTTAGTCTCTTGTTGTAGCTACAAGATGGTTACAAATAGCCGTCCCTGTTTCATCCCCATTCTGCACAGTATGCAGGGTTGTGCTACAAGTGGTGCAGGAGATTCCATCCTTTTCCCTTGTACTTGAGTTTAGGTATGTTAGTCTATAAGATAGATATAGTCTATATTATAAGACTAGATAGACTAACTTATAAGATAGTTAGATAGACTAACACAGACTCGAGTTGAATTTCTTTTGGCTTTGTAGAAAATTGCTGAGTTTGAGGGGTTTTGAAGCGGCAAATTTGGTAAAAAAGCTGGTGGTTTTAGTATTATAATTGTGCGCTCTTTTTTTCCTATTCACTATAAAGTTAAACAGCTGAATAGATTAAAGAAATAGGAAATATAACACCTGAAAAGAATACAGGGGTTGAGACATTATCACATAAGACATACTGTTTGGCAATTGGTATTAAAGGAATCAAGTTTATCCATGTACTTCTGCGGATCTTCTTCACTCTTCTGTGGAAAGACTGTCTCCTGACAAAGCATAGGCCAGTGAATGAGCTTATACTAAAATAACCTTGGTATTACAAGTCTCTAACTTACACAAAATTGTCTGGTCCCAATCTCAAAAGTTTGATGATAGATTCTTGACATATGTCATATACGCAGATGACATAAATGGGAAGCTTTCTGAAAGATGTAAAAGTACCTTTTACGCTTTAAGAAATGTCAGTATACCGAGTGTGGAGAGCGTGTGAAAATTCCCTTTGTCAAATGTAGGCTTGATTCACTTTTACCCACTCACTCCTGCATGATCAGCTGTCGGCAGCGAAGATTGGTATCTTTCCTGGGACTCGAATGAGTTGGTGGGGTTGGAGCTATTGTGAAACAGTCATTTGGAGAATGACATGGAAAATCTCTGAAGAGCTCTTGATTTGTCAGTGCTTGTAGATCCCATGGGTCTATAGCCAAATCACAAACTGTGAGTGACATCTGGATTGAAGAGGTTAATAAGATTGTAGTAAGACTGTGTTATTCCTAGATTAAGTGTTTCTGTCCCCAGCATGTGAGCAAGATAAGAAGCTGGTGTCCAACATGAGAAAACCAGAACATGTGTAACTGAGTAAGAAGAAATGAGGAAAGAGAAAGACAATAAATATGTTTAGTTTAGGTTCTAATCTAACATTTCTAATCCATAGTGTTCTGATTTGTGCAAAATCATAAGCATCATTAATAATCCAATCCCTGGACATCTTGCATAAGCTGTTAGTCACTCCAGCACCTGTAAGGAAGTTCAGGGGTTCCCATGCAAGTGAAATGCCTTTTCATACAAGATAAAAACAGGTCTGGGCAGTATCTTTCTCCCTTTCTTCCTGACAATGCACCCACTTTTGTACATCTTTACTCTTGCGACGCAACTGGAGGGGCTTCCCCTGCTGTAAACAGGACTCCTGGGGATAGTGCTAATCCTATTTGGCATTTATCCCAGAAAGGAGGACAGGCAAAGGCAAGGACCCAGGATTTGTGAGTCTGCATGTGACAGGCAACTTGCTTACAGGATAAGGAAAGCATTCATTGTTTAATAACTTCATACGCAACACAGTAATAAAAAGACGTCAGGGAAGGATAGCGATATAAAGAATTTAGCTCCTTGGTGCGTAATATTTGGATAAGGTTAGGGCTGGCCATTTGTGGCTTTGTCATGGGATGGGCTGGAACAAGTGAGTTTTGAGTTAAAGATACAGAGAATAGAAATTGCAGTGTTTTTTCCTGGTTTGTGTGGAAGAGATACCACCGTTTCACAACAAACCTTGAGGCTAATCAAACCTAGGTATGTGACATGGGGTTCCTGTTCATACTCCTTTTAGGCCTACTTTGATTTTGGTTTTGCCCTCACATACTACTGATACACACATCAGAGACTACATGATACCCTCTAGGAAGTAAAGTAGGAAATAAAAAAACGGTTTTATTCCAAAATACTTCTAAAGTCTATTAAACTTGTCTGAGAAATATTTGGTCTGTTGGCACAACCATGTTGAAAGTCTTTTATAGACTTAGTCTAAATAATGTACTGATTTGTAGATTTGTGGTCAGTTCAAACATCAGAGTTTATGTTTTAAATCTTACTTTTTAAAATAACGCTGGTGTAGTCCAGTGCTCAGATACCGTAAACACTACTTAGGAAACTTTCTACAGTGACGACATCAGTTTTTCTATCAAATGATTGCCACGGCCGTGGGAATTGCTGGTGGGAAGGTTGCTTTGCTTTGAGGTGCTCAAAGATATACGCCTGAAAAGTCTGAATATGTGGAAACCTGCACCCAGATTTGGAGTCACTGAGAGATTCATGTTAGTCTCCCCATGTGTGTGGTTCCTGCAGGCAGAAGACAGCCATTGGTTTGCAATCCAGCCCTGAAGCTCTATCTGGGGAGCACTGTGCCCCCCAGAACACCTTCCTGACCCCAGAGCTTTGCTGGTCACAGGCTGCTTGTCCTGATCATCTAGCGAGCTTCATTGTTTTAGCCAAACGGGCTTCTGGTTTTGACTCTTGCTGTTGCATTCACAGGGATAAACAAAAGTGATAAATGTGATATTTTAAGTGCGCAGGAACGTGCGGGCTGATTATTGACAGATACTCGTCAGTTCTGATTAACATTTTTTTTTATTATTCTTTTCAAAGTTCTTTTTTTTTTCCCCCCCATTATTTCTTATTCTCTCCAGAGGAATTATGTCACAGTGTACCTCCGCTGGATGAAAAAGGAGCCATAAATTAGTGTTCAAAACCACACCACTCTGATTGTTATCCGTACCATCTCCCTTTAGCCTCAGAAGAGAGGCATGGGCTCTGCTGCTTCTGCCCTGCTGTTAGGAGAAGTAGTGTCCAAATCTGTTGGCAATGAACTCAGTTCCGTAACATTTCCCAGGAGCTGAAGGTTGGGTGGTGCCTCAGGGCTGGCTGTCTCCCAGGGGGTGGTCAGGCTGAGCTGTGCCTGGAGCTTGAACCTACCCAAAGGAAGTTGTCTGTCTGACCTACAACTTTCCTATCCCAGCCAGTGATCAGGGTTCTTGCCTGACACATAAAATGGTTTAATCTGGAGTCTTCTGTATACCACTAAGTGACTAATTATTAGTATTTTGGCTTATTTTCACATGAATAAGGATTGTTCATGGATCAGAGATTTTTTTTTGATTAGGTTCATCACCCTGTTCCTCGAAACCGTAAACAGTCTGCCAAGCAGACAACTTCTCAGCAAAGCATTTAAAGCACATTTAAGCATATTATCTAAAAAAGTGAGTCTTGAGAGTGCCCTTTGCTAAATGAAGAAATAAACCTAGAATGCCAGTTTATCCAATCTTTTAAAATCTATCATAAAATAAATATTTTGATTTTATTTTTTTCTCGCATTCCTGGCAGTCAACAGAGTCAACCAGAAAAGCTGATGCTCCGTGGCCTGTCAGCTACTCATCAAACCTTTGATTATGCAGCACAAGATAGTTTTAGCCCTTCTTTAAAAAAAAATAAATATATCCTTAAATGCATTAAATGTCTGGTCTTACTGCTTTGGTTCCTGAGGGACATGACTGTGAGCTGGTTACCACTTGATATCAGGTACTCACAATTCAGCTGGTTTTTTTTTTCCCTAATGTTAATCTATAATGTCCAAGGAAAACAACACAAACATTTCCTGCAAATTCTAATCCAATAGGGAGGACATTTGTAAGAGACTATGAATTGATAGCTATTTTTCTTTAGAATTTTGAGTGAGAGCAAGAGAAATTATTTGATTTGTGCATCAGGTTTCTCAGATTTGGTGCTTTTTTTTTTTGTTTTGTGGGGTTTTTTTATGGTTTTGTTTGTTTGGTTGGTTGGTTTTGGGTTTTTTTTGTTGTTGTTGTTTTTTTTTTCTTTGTTTTTCGTTTGCGCACCTCCTAGGACTGAAAAAAAAATTAAAAAAATTAAGCAAATGTACCTTTTGAAGATGCTGAGGGATTGGTTTGTTGGAGTGGGTTGATTGGCTGGCTGGTGTTTGGCTTGGTTTTTTTCAGTCCTGCTTAGGTATGATGCTGTTTATACTGACTAGTATCAACATGCTGAAAGTTTAATATTGTAATGGGATTTGTTTATCTGGTCTCCTATATGTTTTGAACTCTGTACCATTATCTTACCTTTAAGTGGAAACACATATAGTTAATATTCTGGGCAAACTAGATCAGGTGTCATTGCAGTCTCCATGGGGAATGGGTGCACAACTCAGTGTAAAACTAAGGAGATGAAAATACCACAACTCCAAGGCTCTGCAAAACAAAATCAGTCTTTAGAGGTGAAAGGAGCATGGATTAGGACTGGTGGCTTAGGTGTGCTGGGCAGAATCTGTTGTGGCAGTTGTGCCTCTGTGACATGGTGCCAGCAAAATCTGAGTAGCTGTCTCAGTTATTTTGCAGCTGACCTTGTTGGCGGAGACCTTGGGAGGAGATGAGTCAGAAGTTTATTGGGGCAGAAGTTGGGGACTGGGTATGGGGTTATGAGTTTCAGGAGGAAACAAAGGGAAGAAATTGCAAGACGGAGTGAGTATGTGTTCATCACTTTTTATTCTGAGTGGGTTTGGTTTTGTGGTGTCATTTCGAAGTCATGATCATCTGGAGGCAATAGTGCTTCCCACTGTTTGAAGAGAAAAAAAAGTGTAGAACAGGAAAAGTACGTATCAGTTAAAAAACAATGAAAAGGAAGGCTGAATTAAAAGTTGTTTTTTCTTATGGTATTTAAAGAATTTCTTGAGTGGTCAGATGGAAAATGAAGAGCTTGGAGCCTTTTTGGAATGCAGAGAGTTGTCAAAAAGTATCTGTTTAAGTATTGGAAGTGTTGGCCAACTGTGAGGGACGGTGTGATGAGGAAAGTATTCTTCTAAACACCAGAATTCTACATACACTGAAATTTAATATTGCTTTTCTCTTCCATAGAATCAGTTTCGAAATCAGACTTTAGTGTCAGGTTTTTCTCTCTTCGTTGTTGTGCTTTTTTGTTTCTCAATAAGATGTATGGGAGACTATTTGGGACAGAAAAAGTATTTCTTGCAGGGCAGTGGTATTTCCTGGAGAATATGCTTGTTTGTTATCTTTCTACCTCTCCTGGGGTAGCCCAGAAGAGCTGGTTTCTCAGTCATCTGCAGTGCAATAGCTGTTGTTTCCCATAAGACCACAAATCTGCTCTGTGGTTTTGTCTGTTCTTGGAAATGTC
The DNA here is from genome assembly GCA_013396935.1 of Baryphthengus martii. Classification (NCBI taxonomy): domain Eukaryota; kingdom Metazoa; phylum Chordata; class Aves; order Coraciiformes; family Momotidae; genus Baryphthengus; species Baryphthengus martii. The sequence continues at coordinate 19,215 of VWZK01017119.1, read as the reverse complement.
TGCAGTGGGGGGAAGCAGGCGCCAGGATTACAGCACAGATCTAGAGGAGGGCAGGGACTTTCTTCTTTTAGTGTTTTTGTTGTTGTTGTTGTTTGTTTTTTTTTGTTTGCATAGGACCTTTCAAACACCATGACCTGTGTACATGCCCTATTCTCGAGCCTGTGAAACTGGTAGAAAATGCACACTTGCCCAGGAACTCAAGCAGTAAAAAATTAGCTTCACTTGCACAGCTAAAGGGGGCAACAAAGGGTGGAATTAATGGAAAATTTCCTTAAATTAGTATTGCACGGGCAGGTATTTGAGTTTTTCTATGGCATCATTAAATTATTTTAAAATCTCCAAAAGTGACTTCATTAAGCGTGTCTTCTTCGTCCTGTTCTGTACTTCAGAGGAGATGAATGAGCCTGCTATGCTCACCCTTGCTTTATTATTCACAAAACGGAGTCTCTCAGCAGAGTGAAAGTGGGTAATAAGCCTGCTGAAAGGATTTTTTTTTTTTTTTCATTTTTACATTAGATGTAGCCTGTGAAACTCATCCCAGTGGAGCAAAGTTTAATAGGAATCCAGAAGCTATTACATACTTTTGTTGACGGTGGGACCATCCGCAATTACTTCAGGGAGAATAATTGTATTATTTTTCAGCAGCAGCTACTCAGTAAGCTGGTGGATACACCATTTCACAGTTTCTTATACCCTGTGACCACTACTGACTCACTAATACACCCACCCCACCCCCACCCCGAGTCGCTTTGTGTGCTGGGATCTGTCTGTCACGGATACAGTAACCTGTAGGTGGATAGTAGCAAGTAGTTGGAATGGAGCTTTAGTCCCAACAAGAGGTTGTAGCTTTATTGACAGAAATCTGAACTTAGTCTCTTCACATTAGTAACCCTCAGGTTGACATGCGGTCTAGGATGTTGTCGGTCACATCAACCTGCTTGAGAGCAGAGTTCAGCCTTTGCTTGTGGCAGAGGCTGCTCAAGGGTGGTTTGGCGTCCTCTGGATGGAGTTTAGTGCTTTGCTGAGATGCAAGGTACAGCGCTGATGCTATGAGGCTGTCTATCTTGACGTTCAATTTATGAAGCTCTGCTTGTAATGCTTATTTTGCAATAATAGCTATCTTTCTAAAGATCGTCACAAAGAAGCCTTGCTGCAATGCTCATTGTGTTCTATATTTAGAAAGTCATGTTACAAAGGACCCGGGCAGACTTCAGGCCTTGCCGAGAGACATGCAATTATCTTCTCATTAGTGGAATACAGAGCTTAGATAAAATATAATTAATAGATGCATTCATCTTTCCTTGTTTAAGGGCAAGTTGTCAAGGCCATGAAACCAGGCACCTGGCCTTGGTTGGGAATGTGTAATCACAGCAATACATAAATAAGTAGGTAAAGAAACTCCCTTGGTGCCTCCCTGAGCCCTGGCCAGGCTTCAGGTGGCATCTGAAGGGAGAACAGAACTGGATGTTTCCATGTTTGAAGTTCTGTGAACCTGTTTATTCCACACTATAAAAAGCTGGACTTCGTTGCAGCAACTTTGGAGAGCTTCCCTACGAGTGGCCGTGCTGTGTAGGACCCCCGGATTACCGGGACAGGCTCCAAAACCTCACTGCAACCGGGACTCCCCAACCACTGCGGGTCTGGACAATGGTCAAGTGTTAGGGCAATCAGGGATGTCTTTCTTCGTCATCGCTATCTCTAAACTTTGTGTAGTAATGATGAGATGCATTGCCTTGCTTGTTTTCTATGCTGCTTAAACTCTAGTGTGATGAGCTCTTTGACTAAATGTATCGCTTTGGGTTTTGTATGACCTTGGAATAAATGGTAAAATCGGCCTGTTCCTTTCATTGGTGTCTGTGTCCTCCTGTGGACCCCGTCAATTGGCCATATATAATTCAGGCAGGGTTTGAAAGATAAATCTATTGTGTGAAGGTGGGGATTTGTGTTTAAATGGAGATAGAAGCCCTTGGTGTTTAGCAGAGGCAGAACCTCTTAGAAAATCGCGATCGAGAATCTTTCCTGTTTTGCTTGGAGTCCTGTCTTGCAGCAATACAGGTGCCTGGCTTCCCTCCCAGCTCCGCAGAAGTGCTGACAGAGGAGGGAGAGGTCCCCGTCACTCTTTGCAATTGACAGGGTGGGACAGCTGCCGATTAAGCGGTGGAGAGAGCGGCCCGAGAGCTGGCAGAGAGTGGCTGTGGCAGGAGGAGCTGGGTTTATCTTGAGTAATGTTCATCCTTTTACAGCAGAGACTCTCCATGGATATAAGTGTGTGGGCTCCAGGTGACTGTTGTGTGGCAAAACTGGAAAGTTGATATTCGTGCTCTTAGAATGCCCAGCACTAGTACGTTCTTTCAGTGTCTTGTTTGCTGGAGAGGAAATCTAGGCCCTAAGCTAAACACTAAGAAGAGGGGAAAGGCAAACACAAACACTTGAGTAAGTATCTCAGGCTTTCTTCCTCCTACCTTCCTCTCCTGGCCTAACTGTTTAGTTTCTTCCTGCTTAATGTCCATTTTGGCTCCTTGCTGATCCATGCATCTGCTTTCGCTTCAGATTGCATCTACTACCCTTCCTGCTTTACTTCAGAATTCCCTATAGCTTTTTCACCCTGGCTGATTTGACTCCATTTGCCCTTTACTAATGCCCATCCTGATGCCCATCCTGATCTTTTTCTTACAGGTGTTACACCAACAGCCTCCTCCTAAGTCGTCTTCAGGATGGATCCTACATTTATTTCTGTCCTTACTCTCCTGGATCAGCCATGTCAAGCGAACAGGTTCATGCTTGACCTCTCTTGGACCCTCTTGCATAGCGATTTCCCTTCCTCTAAACATTGCTCTCCCCCTCCTGCTCTCTCTCCTTCACTTCTAAATCTGCTTCTTAGTTCAAGTCCTGTTTCTCTTCTCAGGTAACCAGCTAGAATTTCAAAATTAGCCCATCCAAGGCCAACCTCTCCTCAAATCCTTTCTTTCCTGGCCTATCCATTAAAGAGAAAATGTGTTATTTCTGTACCCAGAACAACATACAGTCTATTTCTCCCTTTCTTACTTGATCACTTAAATGTTTTCCTTCAATCACTTCTACTCATTATCTTCAGGTAGCCAACTGTAGAAATAGTTCTTCACAAGCTGTAAGTTTCTTGCCCTTGTTCGTGAAGTGTCCACGTGGCACTTCTGCCCTTGAAGTCTCTTTTCCAAGGCTATCCAAATGTCATTGAGAAAATCATCTTACTCTCTGTTGCTTCATGAAAAGCACACAGAAAGCCAAGATCATTAACAAAGTGCCAGATAATTCAAGTCCAACCTTGTGCTGCTTAACAGTTCATCATGTGATTTTTTTTTCCATCTGTATCCATCTCCTCCTAGTCAATTAAAACAGCCACTGCAGGAAATGATGGAAGGAGTCATATAGAAATTGGACAAAAGAACACAGAAAAAAATTCTCAGTAAATGTCATTTCCCCCCACAAAATACGTCAGCTTAGAGGTAGAAATTAAAACATTGTTTATGGGCCATTTGAGACCTCAGGATGCAAGAAAACAGGGCAAGAATACATAAATCGAGGGATTTATGAAGAAAGTTGCTGCGTATTTGACCTAGGAGTAAGGTTGAGGATCAAAAAAATGGATCCCACTAAGCACAGAGTCTACTAAGATGATAATTACTTAATTGGCTTCAAAAGGCATTTGTAGTAAAAAGTGTTGAGGCTGAGAGAATGTATTTTCAAATGAGAAGTACTGAGATTGCCACGGCTGGAGAGAAGAGAGCAAGAATGCATTGCCTTCAAAAGGTGTAGCATGGAAAAAGTCCAGGTTGATGTCTGGCAGATATCCTCTATCCAGCATTATCTTTGGAGACCAGAGAGTGCAGAATATCTCTGAGCAGGATTTTGAAGAAGGGAAATTCCTTTTATTCTTTGAAGTTGGAAGGTACACAAAGGAGATTTTAAAACGGATAGCCTCAGAAACAGAAATTAGAAAGGAAGTACTGTTACCTAGGAAGACCCCCATTGTGTCCGAGGAGAACGAACAGCATTTGTGCCTCAGTCAGAACACCAGAGCCCTTACAGTAATGGAGCCGCTGAACCAAGAAGAGATCTGAGATCTGCCTGCAGAGTGATACCTGCACTCTCTTCTTTAACATAGTCTTTGAAAATCCATTGCAGCTGATTCAAGGGACAGTGGAGATTTGTGCTGCTGTTAATAGTGAATCTGTTCTTACCTTCAGATTACTTTAGAAGAGGCCATGCAACAGTTAGAGATCTCCCTGTGAAACAGAAAATATGCAAAACTGGGCCTCCCGCAACCAGCCTGTGCTTGGAAACACCTCGACTGTCTCTCTCGACTTCTGGGAGATGTAGCGCACAACACACGAGGAATGCTTGCTACATTTGCCCAGAGCTTGCACTTTTGGTAAGCATGTTTGACAGGAGGTTTGTATTGAAACATCGAAAAAGCTTTCTTACTTACCTGGATTATTAGCGCCAAATCAAATGTCTCCATAAGTATTAAGAAAATGTATTTATTTGTCAAGGAATTCAGGCGGGAAGTGCGTTTCATAATTTGCCATAGCCACAGCTGTAACCCAAGGAGGGCTGGGTGATGTGGAGGAGATGTGTGCTGAGACAAGGAGAGGGGTGTCACGGTGTAGGGTCAGGTCAGCCCACTAGACCTGTAACAGACGCTGTCTGTTAACCTCCCTCCCTCCCTAAAGGGGAGGAGAAAAGGAACATGGGAGAGAGACTTACCGATTAGAAAATGAAACTAGAACAGCTTTAATGAAAATGAATAATAGTAATAATAAAATTGAATACATACAAATATGTACAAGACCAGTATCCAACCCAAACTCCTGCCTTGATGGCAATTACATCACCGTTGCCACTGATGTTGTGGAGCTGGCACCAGAAAAGTCCCAGACTGGGCCCAGCAGCAGACGGACACCGTGTTGAGAAGCTGGATTCTGATACTGGATTCAGGAACACTCCGATCAGGATTGAAGTCAGAACAGACAGAGACTTACTTGGATTCCAGCTGCTGAAGAAATGAGGAAGAATCCAAGCAAGAGCCTCCGGGCCAAGGGCAACTGAGCAAGGGCCCCCAGCAGCCCACTATGGCATATCTGGGATGGAATACCCTGTCGGTCAGTTTAAGGGCACCAATCTCTGCTCCTCCCTGCAGGTGCAGTCTTTTACTTTCTGCAGCCCTCAACATAGTGCACCAGATTCAGCAGTGGCTTTGGTTTGCATCCCAATCCCCGGTACTAACTCTAAACATCGGGCATTATCACTGCTAGAAGCAGCCACTGCCTGTGAAAACTGCTAATTTTCTGCTGCTAATTCCAGAAACTGCAGTTAGTTAAAGGAACTGAGCTGAAAAGTAAAATAACTGAACAGAATTGTTCTGTTCTAACTCAAACCGAGGGTGGGGGGTGGATAGATACCCATGTACAGTTCCTGCTTTGAACACCCAGTGCCGCTGTTGGGCTGTGCTGGGCGTGTGCTGCTGCTGCTGGGCGGAGAGCTTCCAAGCAGGAAGAGAGACCAGTGAGTACCAGTCAGACACTGCATGGCTGACGTTAGCCGAGAGCCCAGATGAAATGTCCCGGCTGCACTGGAATATGTCCAAGTTCTAAGCCTTGACAAAGGATGTACTGGGAATTGCCGTGTCAGGAACCGGCTGGAAACGCCAAGAGCACAAGACAGAACTCGGGGATGTGAAAGAAGATCTCCCAGGTCCGTTTCCCTCTGGGGGATCTGGGAGGATTTTATTGCAGTTCTGGGGTGACTCAGGCAGAACCCGTTGGTTGGTAAGCACCAAATTAATATCACGAGAAACAAACTGTTTACATTTAACAAAATGGTGGGGAAAATATTAACCGACCCGAATGGAGAGAGGGAAAGAAGACCGGTTTATCTGTCAGAAAATGAACCACAAACAGGATATGTACCGGTGGTATTTACAGCATAATGGAGAACCATAAAGAGCACTGAGAAGGATTCTCCTGGTTTTCCTCATGTTTGTATCCAGCAGAGTGCTCAGGGAAGCAGCTCCGCAGGAAAGCTGGGAATTCAGGCCCTACCGGAGTGCTAGGGATGAAAGAAGAAATCCATCCTGGGAGCTGGCTGGGAATAAGAGTATAGGAACGTTGGTCCTTCTTTGCACTCGGGCGTGGAAATGGCAGTGACTCGGGGAAGCATCTGTGCTTTTGATTTGTAGGCGACTACTCCTCCCAAGCACTGCTGCTGCCCTCAGGGTGTGCTGGAGACGGATGGTCAGTGGCTCCAGGGGGTAAGAAAATCCAGCATGTGGCCTCTCAGCTTTTACTTACGAATCTGAATTCTCAGCTGGAAGACCAAGAAGGGGATTTTCAAAACTGAAATTGCTGAGATTGCAGAAGTGTGGGCAGCGTCTTCCTTTAGAGACGCTATGATCTGAAATCATCGTGATGGTAAATCATGGTAAATGGCTGCATCTGTGCAAAGTCCTCTAGTAGCTAAAATCCTGGGGAATCCTAAAATCACTCCTGGTTGTTATTTCTCCTGCTGATACAGTCGTGAGGCTTGTATTTTAAAACAAATTAAGGCATCAGTGAATTTCTGGAACTTCACATGGTGAATATTGTTGGACATTGTCAGCCCTTTTAGCCAACAAAAATAAGAGGAAAACATATAGAAAGTGAAAGGAAATGGGTCAAAACCGAGGAGGTTTGATACAAGAAAACAGAGCAGTAAAACTTTTGCATGGAATGCTTAGGTGAGCAGAGCAATGGAATGCTTAGGCGAGCACAAGCAACAGATAACAGGAACTTTAAGTTACAGATAAGCAGGAACTCTGTCATCTGCAAGGCCACCTGAGGGAGGACCAGTTCTCATCAGTTCTTTGGTTAGAAACAGAGCAAGCTCAGCACAACTCAGCAGTTTTGGAACAAAGGTGAAAAGAGCAGAGCGAGGAAGACTGTTGCCTTCATCTCAGAGACCCTGGCCCACAGACACCAGATGGCAGGACGCATGCACCAAGAGGAGGAGACCTATGATAATGAGTTCCCTAAAATGATTGTAATAACAGATTTTCAAGGAATACCTTAAAGAAGAGCGTGCAAGTGTCGTTCTGCGGACAGATCTGCTCTCGAACCAGCGAATCCATTGCTGTCAGGATGCCTGTGTTGAGATTGAGGTGGAAAAGCTGCTCGTTCCCCTCGGACTAATGAATATGTATGATTTTATGGCATATAACCCTGATCATTTGTGCTCTCGGTGTGCAAGTTAGGCGGAGTGATCCTTGAAAATCTGTTGCAGCTGATCCTCAGGGAGGTGGAGGTTTGTGACATGAACAACAACTCCCTCATGTTCCCGGAAAAGGAGATCGTTTTAGAGATTGTGGAAACAACACCTACTGGGTCCTGTTTCCCTCTGGAAGGCACCCAGGACCAGGACGTTGGCAGTAATGGTTTGCAGAACTGCAGCCTCTGGTCCAATTCGCATTTCTCCCTTGCTTTTAGTACAGGGCAAGGTGGAGCAAAATATGTGGAGCTCATCCTAGAGCGGAAGCTGGACCACGAAGAACAGGCGGAGATGAATTTATTCCTCAAAGCCACCGATGGGGGCTCACCACCCAGGTCAGGCACGACTCAGATCTGGATCGTGGTGCTGGATGTCAATGACAATACCCCTGTCTTCGATCGGGAGGTCTACGAGGTGCACCTGGCTGAGAACAGTCCCCCAGAGCAGCAGATCGGCCACAGATCCTGACAAAGGGTCCAATGGGAAAGTTCGTTACGCCTTCACCCAGATATCAGAGAGGATCCGGTTACTCTTCGAGCTCAACGCCAACACTGCAGAGATTCGGGTGGTGGGCAACCTGGACTTCAAGGAATGAAAAATTACGAGATGGTGGTGCGAGCCGTGGAGGGCAGGGGACTGTCTGCGCACTGCAAAGTGCAGCTGAAGGTCGTGGATGTAAATGACAATGTCCCTGAGATAGAGCTCAACTCCCTCACGGCCTCCATGACCGAGGATGCCCCGCCGGGCACCGTGGTGGCCCTGTTCAGTGTGAATGACCACGGTGCTGGACCGGGAAAGGAGGGTGGAGTATAACATCAGCGTCAGCGCCACGGATAGGGGCAGGACACAGCTGAGGTCTCATGAAAGGCTCTTGGTGCAGCTTGCGGACATGAACGACAATGCCCCCGAGTTCACACAGGAGGTGTACAGCATGTGGGTGTTGGAGAACGAGGGTCCCATGCTGCGGAGCGACAGTGTGGAGGCCAGGGATGTGGATGCGGGACTGAACATGCATGTCAATGAAGTGGGGATGCGTGAGAAGGGCGAGGAGCAGCCGGCGGTGTTGGGGAACCCGGAGACCAGAGACGTGTATATGGTGCGGCCGCTGGACTATGAAGAGGTCCGGGCGTTGGAGGTGTGGATGTGTGCTGTAGACAGCGGCTCACTAGCGCTCAGCGCCCAGGTGGTGGTGCACGTGCTGGTGCGGGATGAGAATGACAATGCGCCAGTCGTGCTGCACCCGATCGGTGAGAGCAGCGTGGCGGTGGGCGAGTTGGTGCCGCGCTGGGCATGGGCAAGCTACCTGGTGGCCAAAGTGGACGGACGTGGATGTGGGGCAGAACGTGTGGCTGTTGTTAAGAGGTGACGAAGGCAACGGAGCTGGGGCTGTTCCACGTGGGGCTCCACAGCAGCGAGGTGTGCATGGCGTGGGCCATGTAGGAGCGCGACACGGCCTGGCAGAGGCTGGAGGTGCTGGTGCATGACCGCAGACAGTCGTTGCGTAAGGCCACCGCCACCCTCACCATCACCCTGGTGCACGGCTTCTCCAACATCCACGTGCGGGGCAGCAAGGAGGCGCCGGCCACTGAGCCCAATGGGCTGCTCACCCTCTACCTCATGGCCTGCCTGGCTGAGGCGTTGGTGCTCTTCCTGGCCACGGCAGTGGCCGCCGTCATGCTGAAGGTGCGGTGGGCCAGGCAGAGCATGGCCAACACCTTGCCCGCCTTCCCGACAGCTGCCCCAGAGAGCAATGTGGGCTTGCTGCCGCGCAGCCTCATCTACAACGTCTACTTCACTGCCGGGACCGTCAACAGTGACTTTCACTTCCTCAGGCCCCTCTTGCCCTGCTTCCCCACAAGGCCGCCCCCCCCGGCCCGGGTGAGCAGCGGAGCTCGGTGTGCTCGCAGGAGGCGCCCAGTGTCGGCGAGGAAGGTGACTGGGCTGCACAGGTGAGGGACGTGCCCAGAGCCGACGCGACTGGGGAGGTGGTAGGGATGAATGCGTTGCGGGGTGGGGATGTTCAGCCCTGAGACAACGGTTTCTCGGTGTTGTGGATTTGGTGGTAGAGGAGATACTGCGGCAAGAGAGAGGTCAGTGAGGGTGTCTGACCCGCTGGATCTGGGGTGGCTCAGCTGCTCCCCAAGTTCTCAGTAACCACACCTTCTTCTTCCTGCTCTATGCCCTGAGTACTTATTGCCAAAAGAGGCAGTGGCAGCTGAACTGCGCGTTGATGAGAAGCAGGACCATTGAGGTCTGAGCCACACAGTGGATCCTGTGCATGTAGAGTAGAGGCTGTAGTTGTAGCCTTGAGTAGTGCCCATATTCAGAGCAAGAATGATACCTCTCCTACAGACACGTGCTCCTAAAAGGGACAGCACAGGGAGCCCGCTAAGCTTCTTGCAGACACCTGTTTATCTTCAATGCTCAAATACAGCCTATCTTCTCTGTTCCTTGCAAGGCAGAGCTCCCCTCTCTGAAGACACTACTCCAAGACCTATGGAAGCAGCTTGTGCGGCAACCAGGGAGATGTTCAATGTCAGTTCCGATCAAAACCCTTGGCTCTCCCACCAGTAAGTGAGGAGAAACACAAGCTTGGCTGTCCTCACCGGCTATTGTCCGCTAACAGGGAAAAGAAAACTAACAGAGTGAACACACACCAAAATAGTAACATCGAAGTACAAGTCTTGCCTGGGAGAGAGTAACATCCCTTTTCTCTTGAGCAGTACTTTACTTGTATAGGTATTTTGCAGTTTTATTGTGGAGGAGGAGCACTGTGTTGCATGTTGATTACACAGAGCTTTGGTGTGTAACTGTGAGAGTGCTACTGCTTCCAAATCCAAAGGGAAATACTGCAGACTGTAATTAGATATTCAAAAAAACTTTATCTCGCTTTAGCCTTCCTCTGAATTTTTTTAATTTTTTTTTTTATCTTCTTAAGGAGAGGTCTCTATTAATAAGTCTTATCTTCTGCAGTGGGTACATTATGTCTATAAAAGAGGGCTGAGTAGGAGGGCTGTCTCCTTAGGATTCCTTTGAAAATACAGCAGCACATAGGGTGTTGGTATAGGCTGTAACTGTAGAGTTCAGAAAACATACTCATTGTCTCTGTAATTGAAGGAACCCCCACAAGGTGCTTCACAGAACTTTCTATGAAGGTTGAATCCAGATCAACTCAGAAAATGGGCTCAGCCAAGGTCAACCCACCACATAGGATTTTCTGGGTTTGTCTTAGGGCATTTGCATTGTCCTTTTTACCCTTTCTCCTGCTACTCTGTGAATTGTGTTTGAGCCTTGTCTTCCCCTATTTCTCTTCAGAAGGACTGTTCCCCCTTGTACAATAATGGATTGTTTGAATGAAGGCACGGAACATTCAGAACCCCTCTCTCTGCGTCGTGCTGCGATGATAAAGTGTACTGTCATAAATTGGGATACCCTTTTGTGTAAAAGTGAAATAAAGAGAACAGCAGAATGTCTTGTGTGGAGACAGTGGTCTTGGCAGAGATGTTCTTTCTGGGAAAGCTCTGTGAAGATTATCAAAAGGCTGGGCGGTTATTTTTCTTTTGTTGTAAAATTGTTCAAAGGAGTGGGAGTTTTTTTCTCATTGTGTCCCTTGCCTGAGGTAGGGGTAAGCAGCTACATTCCTTCATTTGGAGATGACGTGTATAGTGCATTCAGAAAACTTGTGGGGAGCGGCGAATTATCAGTCTCTCTGGGTCTTCTGATTTCTGAGCTTCTGGATGTGACAGGGCTCGATCCAGATCAGAGGAAACTGTTTCCTACACTAACAGGGGCCTGGGTGTGCAAAGGCCTCTGGAAAGCATTGAGGAATGGAGAGTGACATTTCCAACTCTCCCAGCAGCTCCAGCTGCAGGTAGCAACTTTAAGACCATTATAGAAGACTCTGGAAAGATGCTCCTTCTGTGTCTTGAGGTTCAGACTGGAACCTCTTGCCTTCCAAACTCCTTCTCAGAGAGGAGGCTAGGTGCAGCTGGATCCACTCCTAGCCCAATGACTGTAAAGAAGAGTTCGCACTGAGGTTCCCACACAGGGCTGGTTTATTTCAGCTCAAGCTGGGAAAACCCTTGAAGGACCCACTTGTTTTTTTTTCCCTGTGACTTTAAAGCCTCATAATCCATTACACAAGGTGTTCATGCACCTATCGATGTAAAATACGTGGAATTTTTGTCCAGCCAGCTTGTTTAGTAGCTGCTCTTCTCTGTGATGCCCTCAAGTAACATAGTTCAAGTTTCATCTACTATGTAGTTTGATCTTGCTCCTGTCTTATCTGCACCTGGATCTGGTCTGTCTTCTGTTGACTTCAGATGGAACTAAATCCTTCATCAGGGTGTAACTGGATTGTAGTAACTGGTAGCAAGTAGCAGGAGCTGAAGAATTTCAATGGTAGTGTACGCTGTTAGTCAAGTTAGAAACACAGATATCTGAGTGTTTTTTTGCATCTGTAGGAATAGTATCTATGAATAGAAGCCTTCAAAGAATTCTCAAACAAACCCATCCTTTCCCAATATATCCCAGTCCTGTTCAGGGGCTTCCTTGGTGTGCATGTGTCCTGGGTTGAGCTTGGGTTAATTGTCACAAATGGCTACAAGGCCCAAGCAGTTAGGAGGAGCAGCATCTGGGAGGGACCACAGCCACAATAAACAACCGAGCCAGCCAATGGGATACTTAATACCATACTGATGTCATGCTTCCTGTGTAAGGGGTGGGGGGCGGGCGTTGTGACCAGAGTCCTCCAGCTTTTGAGTTTGTTCACCCTGGGGTAGGAAACAGGGAAATCTTTCCTCTTTCACCTGTCTATGCCGGAAGCTGAAGGACACCATTTATGTTCTGAAATGAGTGGAGTATCGCTTACTGGTTTACTACAGTCAGGGTGAAGTGTCTGTAGAAACTCTTCACAGCTTGTCTGTGCTCCCTGCTGGGTAGTGGTGCCGAGGTTGAAGTTACTGAAAAGCAAATGCACCTTCCTCTTTTGGATGTGACAAGAGCTGAGTAGGATCAATGGCAAAGGCACAAAGCAAAGGGATTCCACGTTCACTGCTTCTTTTGCACGGCACGAAGGAGGAGAGAAGCCATGTTCCCAACACATCTACTGCTTGCCTTGGCCTATGGTTGGTTTTACGTTAGGCTACCGTGTTGGTGATAATGGTAGAAACTTGTTATAAATACATCCCTGGCAGGGAAGAAAGGGAGGAAGAGCTCACTGACTCTTTGATATCACAGAAGGGTGGGACTGGTAATCATCGTGTCAACGCCCCTTGCTACAGCAGTTTCACCTAGAGCAGGTTGTCCAGGGTTGCTCCCAGGAGGGATTTGATTCTCTCCAGAGAAGGAGACTCCACAGCCTCTATGGGGAGCCTGTTCTGGGATTTGGCAACCTCACAAGAAAGAATTTTTTTCCTGGATCAATCTTCCTGTGTTCCAGTTGTGGAACTAGAAAAAAATTGGAACTCCCAAATCCTTCTCCACGCAGTTGCTTTCCTAACCTTCACTGGTGAATGGGGTTATTCCTGCCTAGGTCAGCCTTTTAGAGCCTATCACACTTCCAAGGCAAAGGGTCATAAGAGAAAACCAACAAACATGGCTGAATCTCTACAAAGTCCTCTAGTAGCTAAACCTCTGGGGAATTCTAACATCAACCCTGGGTGTTACTTTCTCCTACTGAGCGTTCTCTTTTAAAACAAATGAAGGCATCAACGACTTTCTTGGAGTTCACTTGGTAAGTGGGATTTTGATGCAGTCTCTGGTACAGATCCTGGATCACACTCCCAGGCCATACTCAGAACCTTCGCTCTTCTGGCCACCTTCATTTCCCTACCGCTGTTCCTCCCAGCTGCACTCTTGACCAATATTCAACTTGCCTTTAAGCATCCCACCGTAAACTATGCATATCCCTAGAACCTCCTTGAAACGTTTCAGCGGTGGTGTCGGCAAACCCAGAGACTGGGGACATATATATGGTGCGGCCACTGGACTATGAGGAGGTCCACGTGTTGGAGATGCGGGTGCGCGCTGCCGATGGCAGCTCGCCGACAGCGCCCAAGCGGTGGTGCACGTGGTGGTGGAGGACGAGAATGACAACGTGCCGGTCGTGCTGCACCGAGCAGGCGAGAGCAGCGTGGTGGCAGGTGAACTGGTGCCACGCTGGGCGTAGGCGGGCTACCTGGTGGCCAAAGTGGTGGCGGTGGACGCGGACGTGGGGCAGAATGCGTGGCTGTCGTACGAGGTGGTGAAGGCGACGGAATTGGGGCTGTTCCGCGTGGGGCTGCACAGCTGAGAGGTGCGCAGAAAGGCTTCAGGCTTCCTATGATGCTGGTTCATTTGTATGGGGAGGGTACTGGGTGTGACTATCTTGTTCTGAATCTATGCTGACGGGCTGCAGTGGAATCAGTCTTTCATTTTGGGAGCCATTAGGCAGCTTCCTATTCTTGCTCCTTTCTTTTAGGCTATTCGAGCTATTAACGGTGGTGATCATGAAACTAGTGCAGAAGAGTTCACCAACCGAGTCTTCAACAAACTTGATGTGAATGGAGATGGTAAGGTTCCTGTCTTTGCAATCAAACTCAAATGTCTCTGTGCTATAGAGAGACATCTATGTCTTCCTTTCTTGATTGAACTTTATGCCTCTTCATTTTATTTTTACTTGCTATATGACTTCTCATCCAGTAATGCATTCTCCATGATTTTTGCTAAGGCATTTTTCTCCTTGCATCACACACAATCAGTATGACAGGATTTGTCCCCTGTACTCAGTCTCAGATATGTTCTGTCCACAGGAGTGTGGTAGTGGGGTTTTGGAGTGTTGTGGTTTTTGTTTTTTTTTTTTATTTTTTGTGTGTTGCTGTGTAGCTTATGTAAGAGTTAGAAGTGGGAAATATTAACAGATGGCCACAGCTGCTCTTAAATATGTCAGCAGCAGGGAAAGGAAGAACTGGAATTTAATGCTGAACCTGTTTTTTCACTGGGTCTGCTAAAGGCAATACAGCAAGCACATCATGTGCGATTGACCAGTCAGTCCAAAGCTGGTCAGCACCACCTTAGTCCTAGTCGCTGTGTATCCCTGAGGGGTGTTTCTTTCCTTGCTCCTTCATGTGCTCGTTACCTTCTGATGTGCTCTTTTGTGATTCCAGAAGCACTCTGCCAAGCTGCTTCCTTGCACAAGGGCTTTTTGGCATAGGACAGAAAACCTGTTTCTGCTTGTCACAGCTTCCTTCTGTCACTTGTTTTAAACATGAAAGCCAGCAAGTATGGGGCAGGTTAGACTGTAACAGGTTAGACCAAAAAGGAGGCAACTAATCCTGTCTTATTTATAGGAAGCTATGATCCCACTCCTTAGCCACATACTTCCTCTATTCTTTCTTATGTACCCTTCCCCTTGTGGGGGGGACAAAAAAAAAATGGAATCTGGAGTTGCCTGGATGTGGAGGAATTTTCATGCAAACTTGAAAAGACTCTCTGAGGCCTCTTGGTGCTATAGGCCAGTGCATATATAGTAAGTGGTCTCCAAAGTTAGATTACTGTACTACTTTTCCTGTTCAAATGTGGATTGGCATGATTCTGATGTCTTCTTGCCTGTGTCTGACACAGGGGAACTTTCTATGGATGAATTTGTGGAGGGAGCAAGGCAAGACGAGGAGTTCATGGAAGTTATGATGAAAAGTTTGGACCTGCAGCACATTGTGGCCATGATCAACAGTTGTCGGCACAGTGTGTAAATGAAGGTGGCAGGAAATGCTGAGCCAGAAAACAGAAGGCTGTGCACACACCAGAAAGGAGAGACAGCATTTTTTAAACCAGACAAAATTTCCATAAACATGCATATGGAAGTAGGACCAAAGGGACACTGCAATGTTTGTGTAACTGAGTGCGTGTGCCTTGCCTGTATAAACATTGAAGCGCAGGGTGGGTTCAGAAAAACTGGATCCAGGTGGCAGTATTTGACTTCCTAAAATTTAAGGTCTAAGTTTCAGGGCACAAATTTCCTCCTTATTCTGTGTCCCAGACTGTCGCTTTGCAATGGACTGAAAGTGACGCTGAGTTTGTGAGGCGCAGTAGCAGACTTGGGTGACAGAGTCTAGAGAATTTCTGACAGATACGAAAGATGAGCTTGAAACTGTTACCAGTGTAGAGAACTATCAAGAATGGAACTTCACTGCTCTTGCCGTGAAACACCAGCATGTTTGTCTGGACAGGACGTGCTTGGATATGGTAGTCTCAACAGAAATGGCTTTATTTATTAAGATCTCAGGAGGTGAAAGAAAAATCAGTCTTTAAGGCTGATAGTGACAAATCTATTCGCAACTGCATTGTCAGTAATGCTGCTGTTTGCAGCTTTCTGTGATCAAAGAAACCTTTACCAAACAAGTCAGTGATTTAGGGGCAGCTTCTGTAACCAGAGAAAATATGCTGTTCCTTTCCTGAAGCAGAAGAATCACCTGAGAGATCTTTTTTACGCTTGTCCTGCTCTTCTCATACAACTGAATAAATGAAGTATGTGAAGATGATCCTAACATTGTTGCTTCACACATCCTTCATTGGTCTGTCTTTTTATTCTTGAGAAGAAAATTTTAGAAGCAAACGAAACAACTCAGCGAGGTGAGTTGTGAATTCTGCTGTTCATGTCAGTACTGGAGTGAAGTTGATAATCTAGATCAGTGCTGCCACAAATGTCTCTGTTTGGTGATGCCAAGAGTGATGTAGCACGGACAGAAACGGAGCCAGCTGTGTCTTGTTAACCAGCATTACTTAAGGTCACAGTCAGAAGCTCCTCTGAATCTGGAATGTACACGACTGTGGGCTCAGAGCTTCTGAAACGAGTCCCAAGCTGGACGCCGGCAAACGCCACTCCGTTCTCCAGAGGATGGTTGTGAGGAGTGTGTGCTCTTGCACTCTGCTGTCCCTTTGCACTGAGGAAAGCAGAGGTTTTTTTCAAGACTTGGTTGAACTCATCCTGTACCTGTTACAAGCCTTCAGTCTCCTGCAGTTTCGTGGGTCGGTTTCATGCATTTTTATAACCATCTGACATACAGAAAACCCTCTATTCTTAGTTCTTAGGAAAATAAAGCATTTTCGTAAGTACAGCTGATATATGAAAGCAATCACCAAAAAGCTGTGTTGCAGCGAGTTGCTGGACACACTCTACAGAATCTTCTTGATGTACATGGAGGGGCGTGTCTGCAGTACATTTTCAGTAATAATCCTCAATATTTGTAAGTGGAGATTAATTTTATTTTTTCTAATAGATGTTATAAAAAAAAGTGGTTCTTCCTTAGCTGTCACTGATGCTACTGCTGGAACATTTCCCAGCTAAGATGCAGTTATGACATTTGTCACAAAACCCACACATCCTGCTATCGCTGCACTATGGTGCAGACACATGTTTTGTTCTGACTCTTTCTGTTCCGCCACTGAAGGGTCTCGCTGTTTTGACTCTGCAGCCAGAGTGTTCTTTGAGACCGATCCAGCAGCGTATGCGTCTTTGCCAGAAGCTATGGGGAGGGATACTGGGGAGGAGGGGGAGAAAATCTCTATAAAGGGAAGACAATTGTTTTATGAACAACTTGGCTTTCTTTGTACAGTTAAGATAAATAATGTACAATGAACATACCTTGGAATTGTTCCCTTTGATAGAAGAATAGAAGAATTAGGAGGAGGATGGAATTTAGAGCTGTGGCTTGGATTCAGCATGCTAGGGAGTTCAGATATCTCCAGGGATAGACTCGACAACTTCTCTGGGTTAGGTGAGGGTTTGGGGTTAGGGGGTCAGGATTAGGGAATATGGTTAAGAATATTAACTGTTGAAGTCATCATCTGGGTCAAGGGTTAGGGGCTCAGACTGGGGTGAGAATTAAAAGTTTGGGTTTGGAATTGGGATCAGGTTTGGGATTTGGTTTAATGTTGGTCGTTTAGGATTAGAATAATAATGTTAGGGTCATTTAGGTTAGGTTCCATTTAGAGTTTAGGGTTTGGGTTGAGGAGGTAGGTGTTAGATTTCAGATTATAGAGGAGGTTAGAGTTTGAAGTTTGGGGTATGGTTAAGGGCCAGGGGTTGGGTTTATGGTTCATCTTCATGGGTTAGGGTTTCATGTATCTGCAGGCAGAGTGGGCTCTGGGAGCTGTTTGCAGAAGCTGTCCCAGCACTGGCTGGGACTGCAGAGTCACACCATGGAGGTGGTGGTGCCTCAGGAGTTCCCGAACATCCTGTCCCAGGAGGTGCAGCGCTGGTGTGGTAATGCACACACCCTGGATGGCACACACCCTGCTGTGCAGGGATGCCCGGTGCCTGCAGTGGGTCTCTCCCCTCCACGGCCATTTCTTTCCTGCTGACAGGAGTGAAGGAGCCACCACTGAGCACAGGCTCCCACCACTGGCAAAGATCTCTGCTGCCCTGCCAACATCCCAAACACCTCCCCATCCTGTGCAAAGTCTCACTAAGGAGTGTGGTACCACAGCAGTTGATGGCTCTAGGCCCTCTCTTTAGATCTGGTTTAGCTGCTCACAGAAAGTACAGGCACCCACCACAGATGCTTCACCAAATCCACTCGATGTTTACAATGCCAATTCCACAGCCCAGGTCTCCCCACAAACACTTCACCTTCAAGATGCTTCCTCGGCAGGGATGTTCTCATTTAACCCAAGCTGTTCTCTCAGAGCGCAGAGAAGCCTCTTGGGTTTCTCTCTTCCCGTGTCTATTTCTTGTCTTGCCTCGAAGGCAGCTGTGGCCTGATGTTCCGTTTCCCCAGCGGCTTTACCCCAGCCCTTTACCCCAGCTAGCTGCACAGTCATACCGACAAGGATTTGCCAACACTCTGCCATAGGCTCTCTCACAGACCTGTGCCTCGGTACGGGCAGTCACATCGACGTGCCCATCACTGACCACTGGCAGGATGAACAGCTTCAGCGGTGGAGAAGACCTGTCTGATACAACAGGCTCTTGGGGGTATTCTGACCTTGTTGAAATGGAGCTGCTGTTGGTACGGGTGTGTGGAAGGAGGGTGCTTGTTCCTTTAAGGGCATCTGGTCCAGGACCCTTCTCAATGCAAAGCACAAAGGGGCAGTAAGGAAAGGAAGAAGCCGTAGAGGAGAGCATACAAGGACACCCACCTGGGCACCAAATCTCGTCAGTAACATTAATCGATGAAAGCATGTGAAGGGTGTGAACGTTTATTTCCGCAAGGTCACCTGCCTGGGGACCCTGCCAGCCGGGAAAAGGAAGGAAACAGCAGGAAGCCCGAAACAAAGCGTACAGAGAAACAGAGCGGCGACAGCAAACATGGGGACGGTGACAACAAACCTCATCCTTCACGGTGACCAAGGAGCTACCGGCAACTACCGGCGCCCCGCTCCACGGCCGTTTGTTCCACGTGCTACGGTCACACCATGCGCGGGGTGGGGCCGTGCTTGCTGGGGGAGGGGCTGCCCAGCCCGCCCCTGGAGGCTCCGAGTGCCCCCGTCCCCGCCTCCTGCGGGCTCGGCCTTCCCAGCCACAGCCCCTCTGCCCGGCACAGCAGTGGGTGGCCCAGCAGGGCAGGGGAGCTCAGCTGCCACTTCTTCGTGGCGGAAGGGGTCAGGGAGCCCGCCCCCGGGGTCTGTGGCAGCCGTAGAAGGAGCCGCCGCCGTCGCCGCCACCACTACAGCAGCAACATGGGCGGCGGCAGCGGCATCACCCTGCTAGCGCTCCGCGCGCTCGCCGCTGCCGCTGTCTCCCGCTTCAGCAGCGCATGAGCACCACCCTCCCCACCGCGCTCTCGGTCTCCGCCACATGGGCCCGAGGGCACACGCAGGCGGGTCCCCTGTTCCTCAGGCGCCACTGCCTCCCCCACCCCGTTCACTGGCAGGTCACAGTGCGGCCCCTCGACCGGACCCGTGTGGAGCGTCGCTCTTCCCCTGCAGCAACCGGGACCCGCGGGCAGACGCCACGTC
>VWZK01017118.1:0-38568 GCA_013396935.1 Baryphthengus martii | reverse complement strand
ATAGGCACTGACGTGCGTTATCACAGAACGTGCTCCGTGCTGTTTCTGTACCTGGAAAANGTTTCTGTACCTGGAAAACAATGTCTTCTCCTGTTTGCTGGGTTTCACCTTTCACCTTTTCACTTCTCCAGACCCTGCCAGCATGACATCTAATCTGGATTAATCTTCTTCCTGGAAGCTTTCGAACCACACAATTTCTGTGCCACCAAGAGATGGAGCAGAAAGCTGCAAAACCGCTTTACTTCCCGTGATGGGTGATGCTGTGTTATCGGAGGAGCACAAACCCAAAGTGACAACACCAAGGTGTAGAAATAGATGATGATCAACACTTGAGCAAACTGCCACCCCTCTCCAGTATGCTGATGTTTCCAGGAAGGAGCTGATGTGCTCAGCAATTCCTCATTTGGTTAGTAACTCAAACAGCTGTAAAGAAGAAGACTGTGCCTTCCTTGTGCCCATGAGGAGCTTTTTTTTTTCAGAAAATATAATGTATCCTCCTGGTTAGCCACGAGAAAGAAATGTCAGAAATGCAGAACCTATATGCATCACACCTCTGAGCCTCTTCTGAGAAGCAGTTTTCCTGTGCAGTGCATCAGATTGGAAATATTAGAAACCTTCATCCACTATTTATTTATCCATTAATTTATTTATTATTTATTACAATCTTAACCAAACACAAAAGAATAAACAATTGAAACTTCATGGAACATATTTACTAAGTTCATTTCTATGTTAAATGAGGGCCAGGAATGTAAAGTACAGTCAGTACTGTTTCTCAGAATATACTTCATGCTCACACGAAAACACAGGCGTGTTTCCGAACATGAAGGACTTCAGTGGAGCTAAGTAGGAAGTGCTCATTTGAAATCTTTGTTCCTGAGGAAATTCAGGAATAGACAAGTCATGGCAAGACGATGTTACCAAGCAAGGTCTGAGAACCTGCTGACTTTGATAACTAAGAGATACAGTAGTAAGCATATTAACCTTAGAAGCACAAAGACACCACTAAAGGCCATCTGAAAGACTGAATCTTCTATGATGCATATGACACAATTCTCCATTTTTAGTGGGGAATGAACTAAAGTTTTATGACATCATTGCAAGGAAATTAATTTGTTGTCCAGAAAGGCAACAAACATTTCTACTATGTAAAATAGGAGCTACTATGTAAAATAGGTTAAGAGAACCTCTTAACCAGGTGTGCTTTCTTTGAGATTAATGGTTTTGCCACCAGCAGGTCACTAGCTCCTATAAATTTTTCTCACAGCAGATAGAAAAAAAACAAACTATTTTTCTTAATTAAGTATTTGTATCAAAATAAATGAATTCTAGTGTGTAAGCAACTTTTAGTCTCAAAAGCACGGCTGGAAAGATTCATCCTTTTAAATGAAGATTCATGCTTTTTGATGATATGTATGAAACTGGATTTTTAGAAACTTTCTATGAAGAGCAGAACACACATTTGGAATACAATGAATCTTTATGTAGAAACTTAGTTGGAGATTTTTCTGATTATAGAGGTGTCTCAGTGAGTATTATTATGTACGATAAGGTGATTGCATGGTTGCTCTCATGTAGCTTCCTCCTTTCAGGAGGACTTGAAACAAGTCAGGAACAGCATGTGACAGTGGCTAAGCATAGACTTGTCTGTGACATGGCTTGGGCAAGTCTGTGTGTGTGTGTCAGTGGAGAGATGTTCAGGCCTGATCTTAATTGAAACTGGTAGATCCATGGCCAGAAGGTGCATGGGTGGAGATCTCAGATGACACTGATGAAGATAATTAGAGCAACACGGTGCCTTCAGGGTTCTGGTGAGTATGTTCCCCAAGAGAAATATGTAGACAGTTCCTGTTTAATCTCTGTATCTCTAGAACTAATCTCAATGAACCAATATATGGAGAAAACTATCCTATTCTACAATTTCATTTGGTTCTGTCTATGTTTTTCCAGGGTATTCTCTGGGGGCTTGTTTAAATCTTCATACATAACATAAATCAAAATAGGATCTCTCTAGCTTGCTTCTCTCTCAACCCCATTTATGTTTTTCTGCAAAAGGAATGAAGACTTAGGAAATTTGTCTTGTTTGGCCAAATGTCATTTTACAGATTTGAAGGCTTCTGTTGACACACATATTTAGCAACTAGCACTGTGAATGTGATCTAGAAAAGTCCCTGTCTTACCTGTGATGATGGACAGACTAAAGATGTAGACTTATTTTCTTTTGGAAGTATAGTTGGACTGCAGAGGAGACATCCTGGGACTTATTACGTGACAATAGATGTGTAGATATGGGTGGCTGAATTTAGCCCTTAGTCAATACACTCAGCCATGTACAAAGATCACCTCAGCTCACTAAGTGAGGGTCTACCTCTGAGTGATCTGGTTTATGCTCCAGACTTCACTGACACTAGTAACTAATGCTTAGTTGACTAAGCCAACAGACAGGCTCCCACGCAATCTCTCCTTCATTCCCTCCTCCTGTGGGATGATGAGAAAACGGGAGAAAGGAAGAAAAGAAGATTCATGGATTAAGATAACGACAATTTAACAGGGAAACCACAAGATGTGTGTGTAAGCAATGCAAAATTCATTTATTACCTCTCATCAGCCGGCAGATGTCCAGCCAATGCCTGAAAAACAAGGCATCAGCACATGCAACAGTTGCTTGGGAACACAAATACAATGACCAAAAACATTCTCCCTTTCTCTTCCTTACACTTTCATTGCTGAGCATGATGTCATATGGCAAGGACTATCTCTTTGGTCGGTTTGGGTCAGCAGTCCTGGCTGTGTGCTCTCCTCCAGCCTGCTCTGTGTGTGTGCAGAGAGGTGAGGAGGAAGAACGAAAGCGTTGATGCCGTTCAAGTGCTGGTCAGTAAGAGCCAGAGTGGTGTTGTGTAATTGGGATGTATTAATGTTGGCTGAGGGCCAAATTCCCACCCAGTTGCTCTCTCATTCCCCTAGCTCAGTAGCTCAGGGAGGGAAGTGGAATGAAAATCTCATGGGTAAGGTAAAGTCAGAGAGGTCACTTGCATTAATACCATCATGGGCAGAACAGGCTTAACTTGGTGAATTAACTGAATTTACTGCCAATTAAAATAATTTTGGGCAGTGAGAAACAAAGACAAAAACCAGAACAATACATTACCTTTCTCCTTTCTCCAGGCTCAGCTTCATTCCATTATTCCTCCCTCCTCTACCACAGTCTGACCACTGCCCAAGCAGTGCAAAGGGCATGGAGGATGGTGGTATTACGGCCGGTACATAACAGTCCTCTGCTGCTCCTTCTTCCTCAGCTTTTCCCCTTCTACCATGAGTCCTTCCCATGGCTGGCAATTCCTTCAGGAAACATCATGCTGCTCTGGCATGTGGTCCTCCATGGGATACAGGGAAATATCTGTTGATACTCCTCTTTCTCCTCTGACTATGGTGTTCACAGAGCTGTTTCTCATTTATTTTTTTTTTTGCATTTTCTCAGGGGCACCACCAGCTTGGCTGATGGACTCTGAGGTGCTCTGCCATAGTCTGTTTTGGAGCAGGCTGGAACTGTTTGCTCCAGGGGTGTAGCACCCGGGGGTAGCACCTGGCCCCTTCTCACAGATGCCATTCCTGCAGCCTCGCCTACCTCCTTGCTCTCAATCTTGCTGCATAAAATTAATACACAGTTATCAACACTGTTTTAGCCATGAATACAAAGCACGGCACTCTATGGGCTGCTCTAAGAAAGTTAATTCCTACCTAGCCAGACCTAGGACACCCTCTATTGACTAAGTTGCACAGATGATCAGAGTATTTATTAAAAAGCAATAATAATTATTGTGATATTTACAAACGATAATATTCAGAAGATGAATCAAAATCTCCCAGAAAGAATAGCTGGTTCCTGTCCAGATGATGATGGGACTTTCTGTTGCAAGAGTCTTTGTGGCAGCACCTTCAGATGGATAGGAAGAGATTCCTCCAAATATTTTTGACCTGAATTCTTATGTTGAGTTGGTCTATGGCCTCTTTGATCATGCCAGCACATACATGATCCACTACAATTTTTCATCTTAACTGTACAAAACATTTCCTGGCCTATGTTCAAATGTCTGTATTTTGAGACTTTCCCTTACTCTGTGATTTCCAAGCATCTTATCTATATAGAAAACCATCTATTCTTTGGTAGGAACTTCCAAAGAACTCCTCTGTCTCTGGGACAGAATGACTCTCAATCCAGAATGTGAATGATCATGTGGAAGTGTAGAGATAGAGCCTAGTACCCTGAGGTCCTAGATGGATAGGACCCTGAGCCTAGATAGAGCCTATCAATTAGTCTGAGTTTAGCACCATGTCTCAGATCAGGCCACTGTCTCATCTGTGATGAGACTAGCAGGACCATCAGGACTTTCTTGGATCACCCAGGAAATTGATGATTCAGTAGAATGGATTTGTACAAAGCTACATCACAGTTATAACTAAAGGACAAACTTGAATTTCATCTTTTTACCACACAACTATGTTTCCTTAGCTCTTGTCACAACTGTAGTAAAAGCCTAGGAACTAGTGCACACCAAACCACACCAGTGCATCTCAGTGGAGTCTCAGTTGAGGAGAATCAAATTATTTGACAGGCATGTAATGCTGTTGAGATGCTCTTCAGAAACCCATCTGGTCTGCTGGTTCAAAAAGGCACATACCTCGTAGGTTCTATGTCATTGTACTTATCTGATCAATAGAGATTATATTTACACCTTCTGTATATGTGATCTGGGCCCCTTTTGTCAGTAAGAGCCAAATGTATTCATAACATCCCTCTTACTTTTGAATCATTGTTCCTGCTTCTAGATCAGACAATGAACCATCCTGGAAGTAGTTCTGAAAATCAAAGAGCTTGGGTGTGGACATGCATCCAAACATGTGGCAAGCATGGAAATATTTGAGATGCTTATGCTATTTCTCGCTTCCTTTAAGGATGTTGATGCTGTTGTAGAAGTGCTTACACATTAATTAATCCAAGGAAAGAAACTCTCCAGCTCAGCAACCAGGGCACAAACTTACATGACTCTCTTGGGATGCTGGAAACTTTGTCTCCTTTCCAGGGAAAAACACTGCCTTATGTTCAGATGGAAAATTTTATCAGGCTATTTCAGTTTCACTTAATAATTGACAAGAGCTTGTCTTATCAAAAACTGTATTTGTTCACTGCTGTTCTCAAAGCCTTCTTGATGTTGTTGTTTCTTAAGCTGTAGATGAGAGGATTGACCAGAGGAGTCAGAACTGTATAGCAGACAGAGAACACTTTGTGGAGGTTTCCCAGTGTAGTTTTTTTTGGTACCAAGTACACAACCATCAGAGTCCCGTAGAAAAGTGTCACCACAGTGAGGTGGGAAGAACAGGTAGAAAAAGCCTTATGCCTTCCCGTGGAGGATGGGATCCTGAAGACAGTGTTGCTGATGTATGCATAAGATACGAGTGTCAAGAGGAATGGGGGTAGTGTAAAAATGAAGGCCAAGATGAACTCAGCAAGCTCAATCCAGTGGGTATCACTGCAGGAGAGCTTTATCACCAGTGTGAAGTCACAGAAGAAATGATCAATTTCATTTGGGCCACAGAAAGTTAGCTGTGGCATCAGAGAAGTGACTATGGCACTAGCCAACAATCCATTTACCCAAGATCCACCTGCTAACCAGAAGCAGAACCTGCCATTCATTGTGGTTGTGTAATGCAATGGTTTGCATATCGCAATGTACCGGTCATAGGACATGACAGTCAGGAGACAACATTCGGTGCCTGCCAGCCCAGTGAAGAAAAAGTACTGCAGGAAACAACCATTAAGTGAAACAACATATTTGTTTGTTAGGAAACTTGCCAACAATCTGGGCAGGATAGTGGAAGTGTAACAGGTCTCCAAGAATGACAGATTCCCCAGGAAAAAGAACATGGGATTATGAAGGTGATGATCAGTCACAACCAGCACCATGATCAGGAGATTACCTAACACAGTTGTAATGTAGGTCACTAGAAATACCAAGAAGAGGATAAATTGTACTTCTGGAGTACTTTGGAAACCGAGGATGACGAATTCCACAACAGCTGTTTCATTTCCCTGCGCTGCGCTTCTCATGACTGTAACAGATGTAGTAAAGTCCATGAAAACTCGAGATTTTGATAAGAGTTTACCAACTTTTAGTGCAAGTATGTTAATTAACACAGAAAGAGGAATCTTCATTATGAAATGCCCCAGAAAAATCACAAATAAAAATCCTGGTTTCACGAGAAGGTACTTATGACAGCCTTTGAGGCTAATCTTCATCACCTTCTCTATCAGAGTCAATATTCACCCATCCCCCTTCCAGAGGTTATCAAGAACACCCAAAATACATGTCTAAAATCAGAAGTATCTTACAGAGTTCCATATGTCAAACACAGAGACTTAGCCTGCTTGTAAACTATTACACAGATGTCAAAAAAAAGAAAAAAAAAAAAAAGAGAAACTTATTTACAGCCTTCATGTCAGGTAAGAAAAATCTGTGCTTGGTACTACACACCCCTAGTGAATGCTGGTGACAACTTTTTTCAATGCTTTGGAAAAGGCAAGTTGCAGTGATTGTGCAAAGAACAGAAATTCATCAGTCACAGATATTTGTTTTGAAGTTCAACCAAAGATTTCATTATATTCAGAGGAAATACACAATTTTCTTGTGTTTTCCAGTTCCATCTCTTGAGATATGACTTTCCTGTAGAGTCAAATATTGATTTACTACAGCTTGTAGCTTTCTGAGCATCAAATAATCATCTTAGGTAGCCAAGTAGCTATTAGCAAAGCTAACAAAGTTATTTCTCCTTTTAGATTGGCAAGTTAAGGGTATTTAATGTTCATATAAAGCTACTTTAAAAGATGTCCACAGAATAGAGTTAAGTCCTACCAATTATCTACTTATATCTTAAACAAAATACATTTTCTGCTCAGAGATCCTCAGAGACATTAGCTGTGTTTAAGAAAAGAAAAAAAAATAATTACATAACTTGCAAAGATTTTTATTTTCAAGTCTGAAACTAGCTGAAAAATGTTGAAAGCTTTTCAAAGGTGAAGCTTGATCTACTTGGATGTTTTGATTTTGGTATCTGGACATATACTAGTGACTGGGAACCATAAAATAAGGGCAATTAACCATCAGAAAGTCATTCTGTATTCTTGAAGCCTTTTGCATACTCCCAGTGAAAGTATCACTCCCTCCAGGATTAATTTTATCTTATATAAGACATGGGCAATGTAGA
Source organism: Baryphthengus martii (assembly GCA_013396935.1). Lineage (NCBI taxonomy): Eukaryota > Metazoa > Chordata > Aves > Coraciiformes > Momotidae > Baryphthengus > Baryphthengus martii. The sequence continues at coordinate 31,308 of VWZK01017118.1, read as the reverse complement.
TATTTATCTACATTTTTGTGGATCACAAAAATGATCCAAGAGCCAGAGCATCTCTCCTACAAAAAAAAAAGCTGAGAGAGGTGTGAAGGAAGACATTTTTTACACTGAGGATGGTGAGACCTTGGCTCAGGTTGCCCAGAGAGGTCATTGATGCCCCATCCCTGGAAGCATTTCAGGTGAGGTTGGACAGGGCTCTGAGCAACCTGACCTAGTTAAAGATGTCCCTGATCACTGCAGGAGGACTGGACTAGATGGTCATTAAAGGTCCTTTCTGACCCAAGCCATTCTATGATTCTGTGCTTTACATCAGAGTTAGTATACAAAAGTTCTTTTTTATGTTGGAAATAGACTGTTAGCAGTGATTACTGTTTTACATACCTATTTTGGGATACAGTGGTTTTTGTCTTAAAGGTCCGGTGACTCTATTGACTCAGTCTCCACTAACTGCAAGAGAACAAGGGTAAAGGTAGATGATTATGTTGCAGAGGTCTGTGGTTAGTATTCTTCATTCAACCTATACAGCAAGCTTAAATTTTAGATTACTAGCTAAGGTCCAAAGGAATTAGACAACTCAATTGTAACTCGAAAACATTTGAATCTGAGTACAAATTTGGAATTATAATCTCTTGTTTTCTTATAAACACAAAAATCAGTTGTGATTTAAACTCCTAAGTCAGAGAGGTTGGCCTTAGGCTCTCTGTGTAATCAATGGGCAGAAGCAAATAAGATAAATCCCCTTTTGTGTTAGAAGGGTAGGCAGATGGGTATCTCCAGGTGTTCTGCATTAAATCAATCAGTGTCATGGTTTAACACCAGCCAGCAACTAAGCTCCACACAGCTGCTTACTCACTGCCACCTGGTGGAATGCAGATCTTCAGAAAAGTAAAAGTGTTTTCTCACTTTTACCTCATGGGTTGAAATAAAGACAGTTTATCGTGTTAAAAACAAGCCTTTCATGCAAACAAAGGAATTCATTCACTGCTTCACATCGTCAGGAAGGTATTCAGCCATCTCCAGGGCGTCAGATCTCCATCATGTGTAATGGTTACTTGGGAAGACAAAATGCCATGATTCCAAATGTCTTCCTCCTTTCTTCTTCTTCCCCCACCTTTATATGCTGAGCATAATGAGATATGCCGTGGAATATCCCTTTGGCCGGCTGGGATCAGCTGTCCTGGCTGTGTCCTCTCATAGCTCCTTGTGCCCTCCCAAACTGCCCACTGGTGGGGTGGTGTGAGGAGCAGAAAGAGCCTTGGCACTGTGTAATCACTTCTCAGCAGTAACTAAAACTTCCCTGTGTCATCAGCACTATTTCTAGCACAAATCCAAAACAGAGTCCCAGCTACAACCAGCACAGTCGGGTAACTAAACACTATAGCATTATAGTCAGTGTTTGCTGCTTGCTTTTGAGTACCAGAGAGAAACAAATGAGGCTGAGAGATGTGACTCAAGCATTCTACAGAAGTCATTTGTGAGGAATTCAGTCTTAAGCAGCACATCTGGATTGCACACAAATAACTCCTGGACATCCCATGTTGCCGTAGGTTCCTCTGTTTTAGCGCTTCAGCTTCTCCAAGACTGCCTTCCAGAGGTCCCTGTCTCATCAATTCCATAGGAAACTGCTGACATCTTGCTTAGACTTTTACACCTGTCTTTTCAATATCTAAATGGAATGAGTCCTACCTCAGGGTATTCACAGTACTTTAATGTGATTTTTAAAATTTTAGAGACCTTCATCCTGTTATACAGCTGGAAAATTACTTTGATGTTTCACAGATTACTTAGAGGCAGACAGGATTCTTTACACTGTTTGCATGCTTTTGCATGTTAAAAAAAAAGTAAGGGTAGGTTTCAACATAGATTGCTTTTAAAATACATATTTTTATGTGAAATACTTGTCTAAGTTCTTATCATAGTCGCTGGAGATATTATCCATCTCATTATTAGAGTATGGAGAACAGGTCATCTCCCTTCCCCCCCACTACGTCTCAGATGCAGCACTTCTGAGTTGTATTTATCAAAGTTCACATGTTTTCTTAGCCAATTTTGTACCTCAATAAATCCATTCTTTCTGGAGGTCTCCACAGCTGAGTTCACTTACTCATTCATTTTTTCTGGAATGTTTATGAATAGTTTGAATACAACAAACCTGGACATAAGAGTCCATGAATTTGTCTATTGAATCCTTCCTCACATTATGAGTGTTCATTTACTAGGGTTTCACATGGTTGATTTTAATTTTTTTTTAAATGAAATTAGAGCTCCTTTCTTTTATTATAGGATGGCTTCATTTCTATTAAAAGCTCTGGAGAAATCCAAATGGAATCGGAATTCCGCCACAGTATAAGAAAGACATTGAGGGGCTGGAGCAGCTCCAGAGAAGGGCAAAAAAGCTGATGAAGGGTCTTGAGAATAAATCTTAAGAGGAGTGGTTGAGAGAGCTGGGCTTGTTTAGTCTGAAGAAAAGGAGGCTGAGGGGAGACCTTCTCACTCCCTACAACTAGCTGAAAGGAGGTTGTAGAGCGGTGGATGTTGGTCTCTTCTCACAAGTCACAGCTGATAGGACAAGGGGAAATGGCCACAAGTTGCAGCAGGGGAGGTTGGACATAAGGAAAAACTTCTGTACTCAGCATTATCAAAGACTGGAACAGGCTGCCTAGAGAAGTGGTTGAATTGACATCCCTGGGTGTATTTAGAAGCCGTCTAGATAAGGTGCTCACGGGCATGGTGTAGTAGTGGCCCTGGTAGAGTGAGAAAATGGTTGGACTTGATGATCTTAAAGGACTTTTCCAACCACAATGGTTCTGTGTGATTCTGTGCAATGAACAAGTTTGCTTTGTTTATTTGTTAGTCTACAAGTTCAAGAAATTCAAGTCTTTAGAAAATCCATATTGAACTTATTTGTATGACTCACGAATTATATTCTTTGTTGAGACAAACTTCTTAGTATGTTCTTCTCTGCTTTCCCATTGAAAAAAAAAATCCATTAAAAATGTCATCACAGTCGCTACCCTTCTGTTCCCTGCACACTTCTCTCAAGTCTAAGACTATGTAAAGGAAAGGTGAATCATATTCCCAGTGGCTGCAGACAATGAAGCAAGTCAACCAGGGAGTGAAAGACGTGCTTACCTTATGATGATTTCAGGATAAGCTTCACTGTTTCTTTCCACCTCCTCTTTTAGCAAGCCACAGACAGAAATGCATCTCTTCTGACCTTTCTTCCCTTCCCAAATACTTTATGTACACTCCAGTTCTCTGTAAAGCCACGTGCATGCTTCTGACTGGATGCCCTGGGGCTAATGATCACTTTGCTGTGTTTGACTTTATTTCTCCCTTGTTTCATCATTTATTCTGTACACAAGCAAATAGACCCCCACTTGGCGTCTCTGTTAATGAACATTTCTATTAATGGTGCAAGTACGTAATGCTTTGACTCTGCTGCTTCGCAAAACTAAATCAGCAGCAATGGAGCACAGAAAACCCGAGGCAAGTCTGAAAAAGGAACAGTTAACCTCCAAATGCTTCTTTAGCCAGTTTCATGGGCCTAATACTGTACATCACTATAAACTTCATATGACACTGCAGGAAGCAGAGAAATATCATCCTAATCCATCTTCCAGTGACACAATGGAAATTGCCTCACTTTTCCTAATTTTGAAGCAGATGCATTTGGCTTTCTCTGTAGTCAATGGAGAGCAAATAAACACCCCCAAAAGATAATCTATTCCCTAGTTTTAGATGACTCTTTTAAAGGAAAACAAATTTCTTCAAGTGCTGATCTCACTTCACTGAATACAGACGGACACTAGATGACTGCCTTCATCAGCTGACTTCTCAACCTCCAGCTAGCCTGAATTTTACTCCTAATGACTAAATGCAACCAGAATAAATATTATTTGTCTTCCACTTCTGCTGCAGACGGCCATGCGAGACAGAACACAGCACACCAATATGATGCTCTGAATGCTCTCTTTATTGTCTAACAGCGAGGCTATTTATAACGCTTATGTTTCCGTACACGCGCCCTGCTTAAAGCTAATTGGTAACATACACTATGCACACGAAGCGCACACGGATCATTGTTCTTACTAATTGGTTACTTCTTATCTTGCTTATACATCCAAGTCCATCTCCTACACTCTGTTCTCATGGCACGGCTCCTCTCCTCTGGATGTTACAACTGCCACGTCGACACTTCTGCCTCCATGTTGACCGCTCGTCGACCCTTCACTCTTTACCTACTTATTCAACATCACATAGACCACAACACACTTCCCAGAATAAAGTATCTAATATTGTTGTTCTGGAATCAGGTGCAGGCGTGCATGACATGATAGCCCTGCTGGGAACCTTGGTGGAGTTGAAGAAACAGAATTTCTTGGATACTACCATGCATCTGTGTAGAGTGTTGGGATCCTCTTGGTTAGTTCCTGTTGTCTGGTGTGATTCTGAATGTTTTCCCTGCTCCATAGATTCAACAGCAATATGATTCTTTCATCACTGTTCAGAACTCCCTGTTGGGTTTGTAATGGATGAACTGAGTGGTAGGTGAGATATTGACCTGTGCAATGGTGGGAGGCACAAGGAGTGTTCATGTCATTAACCATAGTCCACTAAGCCCAACCTTTGAATCCCAGAAAGAAAGAGATTAGCGCCTTTCAATGATTTAAACAAAGAGCTCACCTGGCCATTCAGTCTTACCTTCTGGAAGAGACAATTCCCCCTGTTCACAGGCCATGTGGAGCAGAAAAGGGATAAGCAGTCAAGAAAGCATTGAAATCTTCTAGGCAACATATTAATTAGCTTGTTCAAATCAATGCTGTCATAAAATTAAGAGGGGCTCATGCCACTAAGATACATATCTCAAGTGTATTGGAAGGAGTCAGGTGCCTAAATGTAAATACCTACTGCGATTTCAGGTACTTTGTCGTCTGCCTACCAGTTTGGAAGGGCACTGGGTCTTCCTGCGTGTACTGCATCGAATCTACAAAATCTATGGTGATGTCACTCATCCTTATGGCAGGCTAAATGGCATTATATATGTATATGTTTATGGTCTTGAGTGTTTATAACTCATTTACATTTTAGTTGTACCTTACATGCAGGAAGGAAAGGAAAATATTCAGGAACTAGTGGAAAGTATGACTTTCTCCTCTGAAGCACTCAGGCCTTGGTCCTCAGACTGCCTCTAAACTAACTACATATATGCTATTCTGACACCACACATCTGCCCCAGATTTTGTTGCACCTGTGGAAAAGTAAAGTTCTCTAGATTCAACTGTCTTCTGAACATATTATCTCTTCCCAGGACCCAAATTGTCTTTGCCAATTACCTTTTTAAAACAGCAAGCTAGATAGCGTTCCTTTCCAGGATCCACCCTTGCTTAACAGCAGCTCATGATGATCAACAAATAAACTAGTCATAAACAGAACTATTTCACTGCAATGTCTCTGCAGATATATAAGCTCGATTCTGTCATGTAGACACAGACATCTAGTCTCATACAAACGGCCCTTGCATACATGGGACAACTAGGGGTGCATAGTTCTAGGAGTGTGGTAGCCTGACATTCAAAATGTCCTCCGGGAATTCTGGTCTGCAACTGACCTCAGTCAAAGAGAGAGGTAAGTCAGAGGTATGTGATTCCTCTTGTCAGAACACAATCGGTTATCTGGTTGGGCAGGAGAAGGAAGGACGGACAAGTTTCAATATGTTTTTGGGATGAATCATCAGTGAAGACCAAGGTACTCTTTTGGGACTTGTCACATATAGATATATATGTATATTCACGTATGTCTTTATGAAATCTGATTGCTTTTATCATTTGATTAGAATTTAATTTCCTTTTTCATTTTGATTTGATTTTGATTTCATCTGATTAGGACATTCAGTCCTCCTACCTGGTGAAACCCAAAATTATCTCTTTGATTGATGCTGGCCTGGCAGTGAATTCTGCCTATACTCTGGTCCTTTGAGCAGAACAGCAAATAGATTCGATCATTTCCTTTGATTTCATGTCTGGAGATCATCTTGAGGTGCATGTGTGGCTATGCCTTTGGAGAACCTCCTTTGGGGTCATTGAGTTGCGGACTGCAGAAATACATGACAATCAGTGTCAGAGTAATCTTCAAAGAAATGTCTGAGCAGATTCTGACAGGTAGGTACTGGTCATCCCACTGTCTGGCTTCTTTTGTTGGCTCTTGGCAGAAACTGAGAAACTAGGGTGAGAAATTCAGGCTTGTTCAGCCTTGAGAAGAGAAGGTTTGAGACCTTATTATGACGTACCAATACTTAAAGGGTGGCTCCCAAGAGGAAGGGGACTCCCTTTTCACAAGGAGTCACATGGAGAAAACAAGGGGGAATGGCTGCAAGTTGCTCCAGCGGAGATACTGTTTGAGTCCAGAATAGAGTTCTTTACAATGAGAACAATGAAACACTGGAATAGTCTCCCAAGCGAAGTGATGGACTCCCCTACCCTGCGCAGTTTTAAGACACAACTTGACAGAGTGATAGGCCAGCTCACTTAAACTTTTTACTTAAAAGGTTGGACCAGATGATCCTTGAGGATCCTTCCAACCTTGAATTCTGTGATACTTGTGTACAGTGAGTCATTTTGTCTGTCTTGTTCACAGGTATTGTATGACAACCTGACAAGGATATCAAGCTGTCTGGCTATCAGGGGTGAATCAGGACAGCAGGAGAAAAGCTCAAAAACTTCTTGTTTTCCCTATATGTCTTAGAGATGACGAGATTTTTTTCTGCCTATAAGTGATATTACTCACTCCTTAAGGGCAATTGATGCCATTTCACAAGGAGAACCTCACTCTGGTGTGAAAAATGAGGAAATTACAGTCTCCCCAGCATTATGGCTGCAGCAATTGCAGAGGCTGGGAATTCCCAGAGGCGAGGAAGGAGCAGAAGTGCAATCAGTCTCAACAGTGACAGAAAGCAAAGGTATTCCCTTGAGACTCAGGTGCTGAGTGAAACTTTTTGAAACAATGAAAACAACAGTAAATTGTTTAAACTTTCAATTAACAAAAATGAAGGAAAGGATGACTCTAAAAAAAAATCCCTCCACAGTGAGCATATCAGAGACTGTTTCAAACTTTTTCTATTTTTCTTATTCCATGTTTCTAGTTGTGAGTTCTTCTGTTTTGTCAGGAGAATTTGGTGGAGGATGAATACTGTACAAAACTATCACCATTCTTTCTATAGTTTGTGTTTCTTCCAAACCTAGTGTTTCATTTGGAATTTCTGTCAGAGCTAACAAAGTTTAGGGTCTCACAAGAGCTGAAAATGTGCTGGGATATCTCAGATTGCTTTTTCTCAGGGTATTTTAAGCATGGTCACTTTAGGGACAGCAGAGGCAGCTGCATTTGGAGGCTCTGGCTACTTTGGACCTCTTGTAAGTACTGAAAACAGATTTACTGATCTCTTCAAGTGTCCATTTGACTGCAAATAAAGTTGTCAGGGAGCAGTGAGGGCCAACTCCTCCCTTAGAACAGGGATTCAGGCATGACCAGCAGGACTGAGACCTCACCATCCATGGTTCAGCCCTGCAGCACCTGAGAGAGACAAGCAGGGCAGAACTGAGGATGGCAGGCAGGGTCAATCAGGAGTCCAAATTATCAGGCAAGTCCATGGTGAAAAGACAGGTCCAGGGTCAAGCTGGGAAGTCATCCCATGATTTGGGATGTGAATCAGTAGAGTCCATGGCCAGGCACATCTGTGCCTGATCTGAACACTGCTGCTTGTACATCATCAGTGAGGTCCCTGGGCAAATAGGAAAGGGTACATGTGGGGGTCCTGTGAAAGCCTATTCATAAATTCAGGACCCTGACAGTAGCCTCCTCTCCCTGCAAAGTGTGTCCTTGTGCTTGGCAGGTCTGAATTCAGAAGGGCCTTGCTGCAGAGTGATTTCGTTGCTGTGGTTGTCAGTGGGGTATTTTAGGGGAATCAGAGCCAGGGTAGAGCCTGGCAACATGACATGAGAGATTTTGGGTTGGGTAGGGGTGTTCAGTTTGGGGTCTAGGCTAGATTGGGAGTGAGGAGGGTGGAGCAGGGGGTTCTCCAAGCTGAATCTGGAAAGCCTTGGAGGGTTGGAAGGCTTCAGGAAGGACATTACTCAGGAGCCTGGGAATGGGTTGGAGTTTGGCAGCAAGGGTGTATCAGAGCCCAGGGCCTGGCCTGCCCTTCAAGGGAAGTCATAGTAGTAAGATCCTACAGGTGTGGGCCAGACTCCATGTGTTTCACACAGGGCTCAGAAAGACCTGAGCCATCCACCAAGGGCCAGCTGTTCCTAAGGAAAATGGAGTCAGGTGCGCTAACAGAACAGGCAGGGCAAGGCCTTAACAGCCATTTGCCAGTTTCACATGATCCAAGTGAGTCAAAGAGGATAGGCTTAAAGATGGCAGCTAGGTTCAGCCAAGAGTTGGAATCATCAGGTAAGTTTGCTGTGATGAGGCAGGTCCAAGGTCAATTTGGGAAGTTCACATGGTTCAGGATTGGTGACAGGTAAATATCTGGTCTGCTGAGGGTAACCAGTCCAGTGGTCACTGAGTAGGTCCCTAGTGATGTCACCATTCCAAAGTCAAGCTGGGAAGTCAGCCTTTGGGTCAGGGCCCAGATCAAGAGGCCTAAGGCACAGGCATGACTCTGGCTGAGCAAGAGATCAGTGCAGCTAGAACATAGCTCGTGTAGGGGTTGAAGAATCTCAGAGAGGTTGAAGGCCGAGGAGACCAGCTCCAGTGCAGGTCAGTCTGCACTGGTGTAGGAGCTCAATAGCTGATGTCTCAAACCTTGTGTGGTGATACAATCTGCAAGGCCTGACTGGAGGGGAAGACTTTGGTTCCTTGCAGATAAGTTTTAACAAAAGGAAGAGAGTAAGTTCTGCATAAATGGGACTGTGTCTTCTCCTGAGTTAATTGCTTCTGCCAAAATGCAGCGAGGGGGAGGCCGACAGCAGCCCCACACCACTTCTAGCTCATGGGGCTCATGCAAATAGACACCTCTTCCTGTGGAAATTGGGGGATGCCACCCATATGTCTCAAGAATATAAAGGGACAGAAAACTATTGATCTGTTGTACACTCACCACCAAAAGACTGAAGACCCGGGTTGATCCCATGAGACATCGCTGGATCCAAGGGTGGTGATACCTTGATCTTTCTTTCTCTCTCTCTCTCCACCCCCTATCTTTTCCTCTTTCTATTAACTTCTCTTTCTTCTCAAAATTTAGTCATGCCTTAAAGTAATTGCCTAGGAAAAGAACACCTTTATCCACACTGTTTATTGATTGTTGCTGGGGACAACTAAAAAATTGTTTTGTGTTGTTCCTTGGAGTCATTGTCCTGATTCTGCTGCTACTGCAGCCCTGCCTTGCAGGGACAGCCTCTTTCAGGGAATCACAAAGACCCACCTCCCTCATTGTCCAGTGAGTGGGACAAGACAGCCGGGGAAGGGAATCAAAGTAAAAAGGGCTAGAAATGAGCTCTTTTGGGGGCTTTTTGCAGACAGGAAAGCAGCTTGGTAGTGCTGGGGGCAGGCAGCTGGTGGGTGGCTGTTGAGGCTGCTGAGGTGGCCCAGGCAGAGCAGCAGCAGCAGGGGCAGATCTGAATGAGACATTAACGTGCCAACAGTCACTCACTGAGACCACCTCCTGCCATAAAAGAAACCCTTTGGAAGCATTGAGCAAACCCAGGATGTCATCCGGGGTGAACAGAGCAGGCAAATGGGGCGCAGCAGTTCTCAAGTGAGGGTGCTCACTAATTGAGGAACCAGATCCAATGTGTTGAGTCTGCACTGAGGAGGGGTGTTTTTCCTCCTAATATACTCCATTTCTCTTCTCCTTTTATTAAAAAAAAAAAAAAAAAAAAAATCATTATGAATGAGGGGGCAGCACTGTTTCTGTAATTGCTTCCATTCAGTCATACATGCCTAGGGGATGAATTTTGGGAGCTTCAGTTAAAGAATCTGCTAGAACTTTCAAAATGTTATTATTATTTCTTATCATAACAAGATGTCAGTAAATGACTGTCTGTGGGAGAGACCAGTAGTGTTCTGTGCCTAAGGCCCCATCTTTGTGAAGCGCATTCTTTCTGGTGGGGTCGTTGGAGTGAGTTGTGTGTGTATGATGCCTTTTACTTGAGGAATAAAGTGGCTGCTGTTCACAACCCTTGCACATCTAGAGCAAAATTTTGCAAACCCATTCAAAGAAGAATGAAGAAGACAGAAAGGTGGTTTCCCCTCCTGAGCAGCTGGGAGTTATATTTCTCAGGGACACCACAGAAAAACTCTGTTTGCGCACCCTCCCAATACAACACCTACCCCAGTCAAGGCTTCCATTTGATGGTCAGATCCACATAAGAGGCACATAAAGAGTTTTAATTTTGTTAAGAGCAGCAGAAGGGGTTGATTTGGAAAGTAAAATTTGTTCTGAAAGTCTGTGAACCTGGTGATATTTCAGTTTGTTTTATAGATGCCAAATCCCTTCAATTTTGACATCTTTCAGTATCAGTTGCATTGCCTTTCTGGGTGTAGCTGTAATTTGTTAAACAAAGGTTCCTGCTAGAAGTGACTGCAGAAATGAGGGTGTGATTTTCATTTATATTCTACACTTACTGTGTTCCTCAGAGAATGCTTGAGGAAAACTTAGACTTTTAAATATATTATGCATAATAATAAAGAGGAAAAAAAGTAAATTTGTTGGTCTCAGACAAACAAAAACTTCTAACCAGACAAGATCCACCCAAAACAAACTCAAAGTAAACTCCCCAAGAACTTTACTGTCTAGTCAGAATTTGTAATATTAACATGTCAAGAAGCAATTCTTCCCTGTTATATAATGGCAAGACAGTCACTCTGGTTGCCTGCTGGTGTACTCTGCACCCACATCACACTATGTGCAGGTACATCTGGATTTCTAACTGAGACTATAGTTGCATTCTATCAAAACCATTCCATTAGCAGGTTGTCCATTTTGTCTTTGCAATTGAAGAGCACACCACGGAGGTTCTCCTCCCCCTCTACTCTGTGCTGGTGAGGCCCCATCTGGAGCACTGGATCCAGTTCTGGGCACCCCAGTTCAAGAAGCACAGGGAACTGCTGGAGAGAGTCCAGCGCAGAGTCACTTATTAAAGGAGTGGAGCAGCTCCCTGCTGAGGAGACGCTGAGGGAGCTGGGACTCTGTAGTCTGGAGAAGAGGAGCCTGAGGGCTGACCTTATTGATGTTTATAAATATGGAAAGGGCAATTGTCAGGAGGACGGAGCCAGGCTCTTCTCAGTGACACCCAGTGACAGGACAAGGGGCAATGGGTGCAAACTCAAGCATAGGAGGTTCCATGTATACACAAGGAAACACTTTTTCATAGTGAGGGTGACAGAGCCTGGACCAGGCTGCCCGGAGAGGTGATGGAGTCTCCTTCTCTGGAGACATTCAAAACCTGCCTGGATCTGTTCCTGTGTGACCTACTCTAGGTTATCCTGCTCTGGCAGGAGGGTTGGACTCGATGGTCTTTTGAGGTCCCTTCCAGCCCCTAACATTCTGTGATTCTGTGATTATCTTTGCGTCTGTGCTGCTGAGCCTCTGTCCAGGCCTCTAGAGTGCTACTCCCACAAGTCTAGAGAGAGACATTAATAAACTCTTTTCTCACAGCGTTGATCATATTTGTAGAGTGGAGCTGCAGCTCTTTCTAAGACCTATCAGTTTGTGTATACATCTTTGAGTTGATTCTGACATTAAGGTGTAAGGAGACTGCGGTGACTGCATCTTTTACACCTGGGTACGTTTTGAGTGTTTCAAATGATTCATTACTGAGTCATTCATCAAGCTCCATTTGAGAGGAACAGAGACTTCGCTTCTTGGAAACATGTCCAAAAGGAGCAACATGTTTGATTTTCTACTGTAATTCAAGGTAATAATAGTAATGCCATTAATGTAAAATAGAAAAAAATATTATATGAATTCACTGAACTTGGAGCATTTTGCTCTGTATTTACTTATACTCCAAAAAATTCAATGAAAAGCTAATTTTGTAAGCACTGCCAGCATTTTGGGAAAAGTAATGAAGGACCATAAGCTGTTTCTCTGAGACTGGATGTGCACCACAGGACCAGGGTGAATCATTCTGCAGATTGGCAAATTACTGACTAAAAAGTGGGAACATATAGCTACATATGGACCTAGCTAACTGAACTCTGACATCTGAAACTTAGACTGAGACTAATCATATTGTTCTCCTTTTATTATCAGAGGAGAGGCTGAGCAGTGAGAGAGGGTTTTACAGACCGTCCTAAGGTAGGACATTTACAAGAGGTCACAGGAATCTATTCTGATATTTTCTCTCCACTAATCAGAGACTGCCTGCAATGAGTCAGACGCTTAAATGTGTGTGTTTAGCATGTTTTGAGGTGCCCTAAGGTTATATTTTCACGAGATTGTAGGTTACCTGCCATGTTATGAAAAGTGGAGTCCAGGAGGGATAATACAAGAACATCACAACTGGCACTTTCTGACTCCATTTCTGATCCTGACACCAGGATACAACTACTAAAGGCTGATGAGTCACTCGCCATAAAAGATAATATTAGCAACTCTAACTGGGGTTGGGTGAAATACTCTGAAAACTCCATGTTGAATCATTGCAGATATAATGGGACATGTGTTTTTATCCGGACAGATTTCTGGGGGAAGAAAATGTTGCTCTGGGTTTTCATAATGGATGTTATGGGATCTCATGCATATATAAAAATAGGTATGAATGTATAAATATGAGCACAAAAATATATTAAAATAATAAGAAACATTGTCAGTGTTTATATAAACAAGTATACATATATAAGCACATAATATTTATACTATGCATATATATAAAAAACTTACGTAGACTTCAGGTGTATATATTATGTAAGTATACATACCTATGCATATTATCTATACATGTACATACATTTGTATTTTATATATAGAACTATGATTACCGAGGGGTTTGTTTCTGAGTTACAGTTTGGTCCGTCATGTGGAATTCATTGCATTTTGTCTTCAGCGAGCAAAACGTGTTTAGGGCAACTGTGAAATTCATATAGTGGAGAGACTATGGAGCAGACCATCAAATCTCAACCAAAATTCTTCACTTTCCTTTCGCAGCTTTCACCAACACTCTGGAAAGAAAACGTCCAACCAAATCACTGTGACAGAGTTTCTTCTCCTGGGATTCTCTGATAATTGAGAACTGCAGATGTTTCATTTCATGGTATTTCTGGGGATCTATCTGGCTGCCATGGTGGGAAACTTTCTCATCATCATGGTCATAGCTCTCAGCAATCACCTTCACACCCCCATGTACTACTTCTTGATGAATTTGTCCATCTTAGACCTTTCAACCATTTCTGTCACTCTCCCTAAGTCCATGGTCAATTTTCTGTTGAATACCACAGTCATCTCCTACCCTGGCTGTGCTGCACAAGTCTTTTTCTTCCATGTCTTTGGTGCTGCTGATCTTGCCTTACTCACTGTCATGGCGTATGACCGTTACATTGCCATCTGCAAACCTCTTTACTACAAAACAATCATGAAGGGGACTACCTGGATCCGCATGGCAGCCAGCGCATGGCTCAGCTGCATCCCTTACTCCGCTCTTCACACCGGGAGCATCTTTCATTTATCCTTCTGCAAATCCAACATCATTGACCGGTTCTTTTGTGAAGTTCCACAGCTTCTCAAGCTTTCCTGCTCTGATTTATACTTTAGTAAATTTGGAGTTCTTACATTTAGTTTTCTTTTAGTCATCATCTGTTTTGCTTTTATAAGTATATCCTATATTCAGATTTTCATCGTGGTCTTGAAAATTCCTGTCAAGGAAAAACGACATAAAGCTTTTTCAACCTGCATCCCTCATCTCATTGTAGTCTCCATGTTTGTTAGCACTGGTTCTTTTGCCTATCTTAAACCTGTCTCCAACATCCCATGAGCTCTGGATCTCACAGCTTCTCTTCTCTATTCTGTGTTGTCACCAGTGATATATCCAGTCATCTACACCATGAGGAACAATGACACTAAAGCTGCCATATGAAAACTAACTGGCCACAGATTATTACTCAAAAATAAAGAATCAGTCTTTCTTCATTAGACTTCCTTCGTGTTCTTGGTAATGAGCACTTAATTTTCCAGTAATAGACAATTTATATCACTGAGATCAGAGAAAAATATTGACTCATTTTTTTAAGGAAGATTTTGGGAACAATTCATTGTATATGTAATTTTAACTTGCTGATGACAGCAACTTTTGCAGAATGGTATTATCAGTAATAGAACGAATCTGGAGTAGCGCTCACAAACACTTTATATATGTCTACCTGCCTATGCCTTTTTCACTTTCCCTCTGCTTTATTTATATTTATGGAGTATAATTTATAATCAGGCAGCTGTGGAAAAGAGATGCATCTAAGTGTGTATGTGCAGAAAATTGCCCAAGAGATTTATTTACAAGCATGATGAGAAACCCAGAGAGGTGTCCTTTTGATCATGTCACCACCAAAATGTTTGTTGTATCTTAGTTGTGTCAGGTACATCAAGTACTATTCTGACTGGAGAGCAAGATGTGCATTTATTTTATTATCACTTTAAATGTAAAGAAATGACTGTTCACTAAATCTGCTCTGTAACTTATCTAAACTGTCTGTACAATTAGGCGTCTTCCTTTCTCAAACTAAATTATCAATTCCTTCAATCTCCTCCCATCCTCATCCCCAAACTTTCACAAAACGGGATCGCTGTGACCTAATTTTGAGCAGCTGAATCATTTTCATTCACTCAAAATCCCCAGAGTTTGGTTTCTAATTCTAAATACTGAATCCTACTTTAGCTTTTGGATCAGATAACCCCATGAGTAGAATACCTATCTTACTCTCAGTGGGATAAAGGGAGAAAAATAAACTTAAAAGCTCACACGTCAAGAAAAAAAGTCAAACAGATTGCTTAGCAATTATCTTCGCAGGCAAAACAAGCTCAACTTGGGCAAGATTAATATAATTTATTGGCAATTAAAAATAAAGTAGGATGGTGAGAAACAAGGACAAAAACTAAAACACCCTTCCCCCATGTCCTTTTATTCCCAGGCTCAATTTCACCCCTTCACTCTTGACTCTTCCTCTATCCCCCACCTCTGCCATCTGTACAGAGAGGCTATGATCAAGACACAGCACCTTCTCCCTGGCACTCCTTCCTCCTCACACTTTTCTTCTGCTCCAGCTTGGGCCGTCTCCATGGGCTGTAATTCCTCTAGCAGACACATCTGCTTCAGCATAAGGTCCTCCACAGGCTGCAGCATTTTCCCTGCAGCCCCACCTTGGACTGCAGGGAAATTCCTCCTCCTCCTCTGTCCTGTTTTAAGCTGGAACGCAGGTAGTTTTTTTCCAAGTAGCTGGAGCAGTGCTGTGTTTTGGATTTACTGTGAGAGTGGTTTTACTAACACACTGATGTTTTAGCTGTTGCTGAGTAGTTCTTGTCCTAAGTTCAGGGTGTTCCAGTATTCCATGCACTGCCAGTGAGCAAGTGCACAAGAAGCTGGGAGGAGGCATGTCCAGGAGAGCTGACCTGAACTAGCCAAAGGGATATTCCTTACCATAGAACCTCATGCCCAGCATCTAAACTGGGGGTAGTTGGCCATGACCACGGCTCAGGGATTTTGCTGGCCATCAGTGAGCAATTATATTGTGCATCACTTGGTTTGTAGATTCTATCATTGTTGTTATTATTGTGATCATTATTGTATTATTTTCCCTTTCTTTTCTGTCCTATTAAATTGTCTTTATCTCAATTCAAGAGTTTTACTTTTTTGGGGAGGAATTCTCTTCCCTATCCCACTGCAGAGAGTGGAGTGAGAATGAGTAAGTGGCTGTGTGGTGCTTAATTGGTGGCTGGGACTAAACCACAACCCCCTCTTACCTTGGTGTTTGCAATGTTGTTTTCACTTTTTTCCCCCCTCCTGCTCTGCCTGTGTGGCATTTTTAACCTTTTCTTAAATACATTTTTATAAGGACACCATCAGCTTTGCTGATTGGCTCAGCTTTGGCCAGCTGTGAGTCTGTTGTGGAACCATTTGCGACTGGTGGGGGTCTGTCTTATCCCATAGAAGTCACCTCTTCATGCTTCCCGCTACCAAAACCTTACCAAGTAAACCAAATACACTTGAAAATCCTAGAACATCATAAATGGCACTAGACATCCATATTTAGGCAACTGCATGTTACGTGGTATTCTATTCATTCGCCAGCTGTCATCTCAGAAAATCAGTCATTTACATCCCATCTTCCATCTGGCAGCTGTTCTAGGTACCTCAGAACACCTGAAATGTCACTGGGCAACTATAGTAGGCACTGCAGTGATACAATGAAATTCATTTTTTTCGCAGTTTATTTTTTTTTTTTTAAGGAAAAAATCCTGTATCTTGAGATGGTGAGTGAATCACTGCCTGCAAAACCGAACAACATTGATCTTATATTTTTAGAATTAAAAGAATGAAACACAAGCAGGGAAATAAATAGTTAGACAGATAGACAGATTAACGAAGATGTTTTTCTGCATCTAAACAGGATTTTTCTCCCTGAGGTGTGGCATTTTGAGCAATGACTATTTGGATAAGTCAGTGAAAATCAGAATGTGGAAAAATGAAGCAAAGTTTAGTATATGCATTTAGGGTTATTTTTCAGAACCCAGCAGAAACTCTCATATTATGGTAGAGAGCAAATGTGTGAATAAGCCATCTGTGGTGGGCTGGCCTCAGACATGATGTTAATGGTATGTGATCCCTTCAGGCAGTCTGAGTCAGCTGTCCTAGCTGAGTCTTCACACAGCTTCTTACCCACTCCCAGTAGTGCCGTAGGATCAAATTCTGAAGATCATGGGCTCCACAAAGCAGCCTAACAGGGAATTTGCTGCCTCCAGACATTCATCCATCTGGACCTCTGGAGCAGAAAAAAAATGTAAAGGGGGAACCACAACTCAGTAAGGGAACACCATGTGTGTTGACAGTCTCATAGACTGTCAGACAGGAGCTCTGGGAAAGAGGAACATGGATCAACAGGTATTAGCTGTGGATTTAGTGGGAAAGAGCCAGAGCATGACTCTTCCCAGAAAAATCTTACCAGCTTGGTCCCGCAGCCACCTACAAGCTTTGGCCTCCAGAAGCTCTGACCAAGATACCTTCCATTTATACTGATGCAACCAGACTAAGGCCAAAGCTGTGGCCCAGGCAGTTGGCTGCACATCCTGTGGAGGAAAACAGAACAACCAAGGGTAAGGAGTAAAAAGAAAGATTAGACCTAAACTGGCATTTGGAAAAAGTAAGACCTCCAGACATACACAAAAACTCTCTAAGCTGAAATCCCCAAAATTGGAAAGCTTCCAGGTATCTCTGCTGGTTCCAGCCCACATTCTTCCCACCCCTCTTCCACAAATGGAGAGGCTCTATACCTCAATTGCTTTGAACTTTTCCTCTCAGTTCAGTTCAGAGTGGAAACTTGGAGCAGAGGAACGTTTGGATCATGACAGTGCCCCACTCCTGCTCATCATCTGCTTACCTCACTGGGCCTTTGTCCCTCAACATCAGCCTTGCTGAGCCCCAGGGCAGAGGCCAGGGCTGCAGTGAGGGCCCAGGAGCCATTTGCTTTCTGAAGTGCCACCACTACCCTAAGCCCAGAGAAGTCACACAGTCTCGTTGACAGTGGTGAAATTGTCCAGTCCCAACTGATGTTAAATGCTGGTGGTTCTTCTATCACGTGCTCTTCAGAAGAAGGCTCCTGCTCTGGAAGAGAGAAACAGTCATATGAGATAGGTAATAAATGGTAACCTTAAGTTCTGCCTTCTCCAGGTATACTTAATTGTCTTCCACACTTTTTGAACTTCCCAAATTTTTCCCAGTATTCCACAAACATCCTGAACTTTTTCCAGACTTCCTAGAGCGTCCTCAGATCTTTGCAGTCCCTCATAAATACCCTAAAATCTGTTCTATACACTTCAATTTACCCAGCGTAACTCTCTGAACATTCTTAATTATGCCCATGAGCATCACTGATGTTACTCCTTCCTGCTGGTTACCCCACTACAGCTCATGTTCGTTGTTGAGGGTCCCACAGGGGGCCTTCTTCATTATCCACTGTTAAACTCACCAGCCTCAACATGAGCTTTTCCTTTCCACATTTCAAGACATAAGAGTTCTTTGGAGTTAGAGCAGCACTGGATCACAAGAGAGTGAAAGTGAGGAGGGTCAAACAAAGCCCACAGACATTATAGTTCCAGACACAGCTCAGTTCTGGAGCAGATTTAGGAGCTGCATGAAATGCAGGACTTGGACACAAAGTAGTGGTGGCAGATCTAGGGTTCATTTAAGGCTGGGCCAAAGGTATAGAGAGTTTGGAAGGGGCCTCTGGAATTCACCTGGTCTGAATCCCTACTCAGTGCAAGTCTCATCAGAATAGTTTGTTCAGGTACCTGTGTACCCCAGTCTTTAATAGCACTAAGGATGGAGATCCCCCCAGTTTTTTCATTATCTTTATGATTTAATTAAAAAGTTTCCTCATACTCATTCAACATTTCCTATGTTCCAGCTTGTGTTTGTTGCCCCTTACTCTAATACTGTGCACTTCCAAGAGGAGTTTGTCTCTGGGTTTTTTTGGAATTTTTTTTCTGGTATCCTCTTCTTAAAGATGAATGAACCCAGCTCTCTGTGTCTCTCCTCACATACCACGCTCACAGCCCCTGCAGTTTAGAGACCCTCTCCTAGATTTGTTCCAGTCTGTCAACGCCTTCCGTGTAATGAAAGCAGAAGCCAGACGCAATATCCCATGATGCAGACTAACAAAAGGTGTTGAATAGAGAGGAAGGGTCAGCTCCTTGCACCTAGTGGTTACATACAGCCCAGGGTGTGGCTGGCTTTCTTCATTGCAAGGCATGCTTCTCACTTCTTGTTCAGCTAGTTTTCCACAAGGACCTCAAGATCCTTCTCTGTAGAGCTGCTTCCTTGAGTGTATGTGCCTTGTACTTGCATTGTTGCACAGAGTTATTTCATTTCTGATCCACTTCTGATGCAAGACTGCATTTGTTTTTACTGAATGTCATGTAATTCCTGTCAGGCCATTTCTCCAGCCTGTCCCTGTCCTCCACTGTACTGACCATGCACCTACTGCTCCCAGTTTGGTGTCTTTCATAAACTTGCTAGGAATATACTCTTCATTGATGTCCAGGCCGTTAATGAAGATGTTACACTGTACTGTTACCATCAGAGATCCTTCTGGAATTGCACTGTTTTTTGGCTACCAGATGGAGTCTGAACTACTGATAACTGCTCTTTCAGCCTAGCAGTCTAGTTAATATTCCACTAGCCTTATTGTTCACTTAACCCAGCCAATATCTCATTAAACTGATGATAAGGAGAGTTTGGGAGATTGCCAAAGGCCCTGCTAATGTCAGGGTATGCAGAATCCACTGTCCTTCTCTTGTCCACAGTGTCACTTACCTCACCTGAGAAAATAATGAGGCTGGTCAGGCATGATTTACTTTTGATAAATGCATACGGGATGGTCCTTCTAAGAGGATTTGCTCTGTATCCTTTCTAGGGACTCGGGGGAGGCTCACTAGCCTGTAGGTCCCTGAACACTGCTCTTCCCCTTCTTGAAGATAGGTGAGATGTCCAACTATTTGCCAATCAGCAGGAATCTCTCTCAGTTGTTATGATCTTTCTTGTTATGATCTTTCTTTTTGGAGATCAGAAGACAAGCAATGAACAAGCAGAAGGCTGGAAGGAGAGGAAGCCTGGAAGATGCTGTGCAAATAGCTATGTCTCTGCCACCTGGCTGGTTTTCACTGAACCATATGAGGGTAAAGCTAGAGATTCATGCAGATGTTCTGTGACAAACTTAGTGTTTGGGTATGGAGTTAAGCATAGCTGGAGACAAGGATAAAGCTACTTCAGGGAAGTGTTAAGGAATTTGATTCTTGGTTTCCAATACAGAGTCAAAATGTAGAAGTTTTCTTTGTCTGTCGCTCCATCCATCCCCAGCCCAATGACAATCAGGAAGCCTAGTGAGAAGATAAATGCTGAAAAGAGAGTTCAACCTTAGTCCCACACATTTGCTGAATGTTCAGCTAATAATTTTCTCCTTACCTTTACAGGATGCTGAAATCTGGGTGAGTGCCTCAGTGTCAGGGACTTTGCGACCAAGCATCTCAAGGTAGAACCGGCACTTCTGGACCATCCAGAGTTTGATGGACTTGAACCACACAGGCCTGAATCCACGCAACCAGAGCAGCTGGCATGGAACCAGATTGTAAGAGGGAGACAACAACATGGAAGAATTGAGAGGCAAAGAATCTGGGGACAGAGGCAGAGAGATGGAGTTAGACTCATTAGAGATGGGCAAAAGGGTGACCAGGCCCACAGGATAAGGGCCTGCAGATGGTGAGGAGACATCAGACCAACACGTCTCACTTTCCCCTCCCAGTCCTGTCCTCACTGTTTCTGGCCTTACCACGGTGCCAGGCATCCCTCCATTTCATGCGTACTGCCACACCGGATGTGAAGATGGACTGAACCCCCAGGCTGAGGCTGGACTTAACTGCACTGTGCCAAATGTCCTTCTCGGCACTGCTTGTCCCCTCCCAGGCCAGTTTCCACAGCAGGTGCATCATGGCCATGCGATGAACAGGCAACCTGCAAGGGCAAGGAGTTTGTCGTTGGTTCCACTTCGAAGAGGGGCACTGGGACATGTGAAGTAAAGAGGAGGGGGCGGGTGGGGCAGTGGTCACCCAGGTCCTCTCCCAAGGTCAGGGCAGAGGGGAAGAGGGGGGAGCTCTGGATGTTCAGATGCTCTTCCTACCTCAGGCTACAGTGGGAAGGATGCAAGTGAAGTACACCTGCTGTCCTTCCTCCAGACCTTGCCAATGCCACTCTGCCTCAAAGGCAAGAGTATTGCTTTCTCACCTGCTGTCTGATGATGGGGACAGTGAGAACCTGAGGGTGTAATCAAAGGACTGGTTGCCCACATGATACTGAAGGGTCACAGCTCCCTCATCCGCCTCTGCATCCTGGGACAAGGGAAAGAGTCAGACAAAAAAGTTCACCTGCTGGGCACATGCAGCATGGCTAACTAGATTCCCTCCCTGCTCTACGAAGTAGTAGACATCCATGGTTGGAGCAGAGGTAGCAGTGTCTAGGGGAAAGAGTAGGTTTCACAGAGCCTTGATAGTGGTCTCTCCCAGGTCTAATAGAACTGAAGGACTTCCAATGCTGGGAAGGTGAGACAGGGACTGAGTCCCTTACATTCCAGAAAGCTCTGACCTAGTGCATATGATTCCTGGATCACCCTCACCTGTGCTTGCCCACGGATCTGGGCATAGATGGATCTCTGATGTCCCTGGAAAATCATCTCAGGAGCTTTTCTGATCATTGACATCTCCAGGCCTGACGGAAGGTCCCAATGTAGTGAGATACCAGTAGCCACAGGCTGCAGAGCCCGCTGCAGGCATTTCACTGCCTGGTGAGGGGGAAGCAGAGAGCACAGACCATTCGGGTTCCCTCCCAGTTCTGGGAAGTGGGGGAAATTGGAGGGCATCTCCAAGTTGAAGTGGGTATTTGAATTGCCTTGGATGTTTAGGAGAGTCATAGGGGGTACTGAATAGAGCAGGGGGGTGCTGGAAGCCCAGGCACCTGGATCATTACCTCAGATGTCATGTCCATCCTAGAGTGGATGCACACACATTCACCTTTCGTCTCCAGGGCCATGGCCTGGGAAAGGTTGAAGCTGTTGCATCTGTTAGTAGGAAAACAAAAACACCTGTACAAGAAGAGAGGGGAAAGTTAGAGATGGGACAAAGGTGGGAGGCATGCAGGATAAAAGTGGTACAAAGGACAAAATCTGGAGGGGTAAGGATGCTTCTGATTGTAGAAATGAAACTGTGACTCAGAGTTTTACCATTCACTCTGGGGTGAGAGATGTTGCCTGAAGGACAAGGAGACCATGAGAATGGGTTTGAGGCCTACAGAGAACATTGAGGTATTGCATAGTGAGGATGAAAAAGAAAACTCCTGAGAAGAGCAGGAAAAGATTGGGAAATGGATGAATAGTTAAGACAGTCTCAGTGAGGTAAGGAAAATGTATGTGGGGGGGTGTTGCTAAAGTTCTATTGAGGTAAAGAAAAGATCTGGCGCAGATGAAGATGTGGAAGAATGTTTGAAGAACCCTGACAGTCAGGGGGAGAGGAAGGTTGTAAGTTAGTATGTTGAGGGACAGGAACAGGGCTTCCCATTACCGGTGGTGGTCCCGGTAACGATAGACCTCAGCCATGACATCTTCCTCATCACTGGAGATCTTCCTTTGAATGAAGATGAAAAGCTGAGGGATACAGGAGGGGAAACAAAGATTGCTGGGGCTGGGCATCCCCTTAGAGGAGAGACACCCTCCTAAAATGCAGGCAACCTTCCCAGTTTGCTTCCTCACCCTCTTATGCCCACTGGCCTTGAAACGGGAAACAAGATTCTATGTCTCCTTTCATTAACACCATGACATCTCTTAGCACAAAGAGGCACTCCACAAGATTCACCTTCCCCAGGTGCAGGCTAATGCCACAGAAGCCCTTTCAAGCTGCCCGCCTCAAAGATAGTGTCACTTTTCCAAGAGGATGCTTCCCACATGCCAAACCCTGGTGCAAACAGTAGCAGAACATCTCACCCTGAGCCCTGAAGTCTACCTTTACCCCATTGTTTACACCCATTCCCTTCCCCTTAACCCTTTGGCCCCTGATACCTGGCGGGGTTGCCCATGAAGGAGAGGAGTGTTGTAGATACACCTCAGGAGACCCAACAGATCACAGCCCCCCAGATCAGGGCTGATGGAGGAGATGCGCCCCACTGCATTGTCCATGCTTTCCTGCGTGTATTCCACACTCTGCCTGTAGGAGACCACACAGTATGAGAGGGGATCAGAACCTGGCCCATGGCTACCCTCACAAGGCCACTCCCTGGAAAAGCCCTACCTCGCTACCAGTGATACAGAAGCACCCTGAAAAGAGGACTTACCCTCTCACCGCCCTCAACAGATTCTGCTCAACTACTCTCCAGCAAGAGCTTGTCCCATAGTTTGCTTAGGAAAGACATACTTTACTTACCCCTTGGCCCTGCCCCATCATCATGGCCAACTCACGGATAGAAGGCTTTGAAAGTGGCTCCCAAACTGTAGATATTGAAGTAGCAGCCCAGAGGCAAACTCTTGAGAAGGAAGAGCAGTGTGTTCTGGGGACAAGCGAAGGGATGAGAAGAGCTCAGATGGGCAGAACATCTGCCCATGTGAAGCAGCTTGCCTTTATCCCCTCAAGATCAGGATGATCAGTGTGGAAAATACCCCCTGAAGACATCCTCCAGTGATACCTGTGCATCTTGGAAGAGGCTGCAGTCCATGAGAAAGAGGAATTCCCCAAGCTGACCTGGATTGGGCACCACCTCAGGGATGTTAGGCATTAGTGTCACCATCACCACAGGGTCTCCTAGCAGAGAACCTGGAGTGTGTATAGGAAGCCAAAGAGGATTTTGAGATTGGAGCTCCTTTCTGTGTCTCTTTGATTTTGTCCTCAGCTCTAATCTATTCCCTGAAAAGCCCCTCAGATCCTCCAGTCTCCCTGACACCCTCTCCCTAATGCCCACTTCTACCCTTCTTACTAACCAGGTGGAGCTTTGGAATCTCTCCTCTCCACCACAGCTCTGAGAGTGTGAGGTCCTCTGTAATAGACCAGTAAGTTCAGATTACTCTGCATCCAGGGTGAGCATTTCAAGGACACCTGAGGACAAACAGAGTGTGGGGAGGAATAGAATCAAATAAAAGGATTGAGGATTTCTAAGGAGTGTCAGTAGGCTGCAGACCTTTGTCTCCTCTCCTCTCCTATCCCTTTGGGACTCCAGCATCTGTCAGAGCCGTACCTCAGCAGATGTCTGATCTGGAGCTGTGTATAGCAGAGGGGTGTGGCTGCTGTTGATGTCTATATGGGACACACCATGGGCTGATTTCAGACAGATGCTGAAGTGCAGGTTTTCGGATATCTCCTCCTCAGAAGACAGCCGGCCTGCAGGGAGAAAGAGGTACAAGAAAGTGAAAGACAAGTCCCTAGGACAGCAGATAGCTACGGTGGGACACTGTATCTCATCAGTAGAGGGAAAATGTAGCATCTGAGATGTCAGATGACTGTGGAGTAGTGGTGGGGAATGTGTAAACTCACACTGTTCTTTGTACAGGGGTCTGAGAGGATCTCTTGCTGTAGGGTATATGGGGAGACTTGTGGGGTTCCAAAGGGGAATATTCAGATTCTCTCACTGAGGCATTTGTGCAGATACAGGGCTCCCCCCAGAGGGATGCTGGTGTATCCCTCCCCAGGGGATCACTCACTGATGTACGTCCTCCGGGGAAAGAGCTCACGTGGCCAGCAAAACAAGGCAGCTCCATCAGGCTGCAGTGGCAGCTCCTGGACATAGCACAGGTTGATGGTCACCTCCCAGTTAGGAGGCAGGGTCCCCAAGAAACAAGCAAACACAGGACCCCAAAGATCACACTGATCTTGTAGGTATCTTAAATTCTCCATGCCTGAAGTGGCTTTGTGCAGCTGCTGGGCCTATCACAAAGGGAGAAAAATGTGTCACTGAGGTCTCTACATGATTTCATTCTCTCACCTCCACCCTTCACCCCAAACTGCAATCCCAGTACCTCCTCTTTCTCCCAGAGCATTGCTTCAATACGAGTGTCCCCCATGGTAGCATAGAAGGTGTGTACAACTGTGTCAGAATCCACAGGAAAGATGAACATGGTCCCCTGAGAGACTTGCTGCTTATTGCGGAAAACCAGCTCAGACACCACATTGGCCAAAAAATCCTGGATGGTTACATTTACTGTCACAGTTTCCAACTCCACTTCAGTATGGGAAGAAAAGAACCATATTCCCCTCTGGAACAAGCCTAAGGAAGACACAACAGCTGTCAGGATCCCTGGTTTCCCATAGGAAACTTGAAATTTGAGGTGTCTGTTTGTAGTGGGAAACAGTTCTGTGTCTAAACCTGCCACAGAAATCCCATTTGCAGAAACTGACAAATAGCCATGAAAGGTCCCTGAGACTGCAAACATGTTTCCCTTAGACCACAGTTCCTCATCTCTCTAAGCCCCTTTCCATCCAATGCACACAGCAGCTGTGCCCTCAGACTGCCAAACTGTGTCATGATTTGTTTTAGTTCAAGTCTACCATGGCATTAAGAGGAGTCTGTCTGTCCCCTAGCACATAGTATAAGACAGTCCCACAACAGAGCTTCTCAAACCTTCAGGCCATATCTCAATGATAAGAACTGGTCCCACCACCCCCTTTGAGACTAATGTCCTGAAGAGTTGAGCTTGATATTCAACTTCAGCAGATATACTACTCATTTTGGACTACTGGAAGGAAAGGGGGACCATACAAGGGCACTTAGCACAGTATCAAAGGTAGAGTCACAGGAAGTCACCTTATCTCCTTTTCATTGTTGGCAGTGAAGTTGTTTCTTGCTGACCTCCATTTCTCACCTTTCATAGTATATAGTTTATACCTTTATACCTATAGTTCATACCTTTATAGTATATAGTTTACCTAACACCAACAATGTGTAGATAGGAATTTGACTGGAAGATGGTGTTGGTGACCTCTCTGCATGCTATGGCAGCAGCCCATGAAAAGACAACCTTCTCCATCCTTTGCCCTTGGCTTGAGATGAAGAGCATCTCATTTTAGGGCAAAGCTTGGCATCAGAGGTGCATCAAACCTGGCATTAAAATGCATTGGAGTAGTGTCTTAGTCAAGCGTGTTATAACAGTGTAGTCTGAACAGAGTGACAGGTATAAGGCCTTCATGGGAGTTACTGCAATGCCTTAGAAGGGGATGGTGTACAGAAGATGGTATAGTTCCACTGGAGGGGATGATGCAACTCACCAGTTGAGCAATGTACCTCAATGTTGGAACACAATAGGGGATGACTCAGCACCACGCAATCTCATAGCACTGAGGAGTGTTGCCCCCCCATCCCACAGTAGTAGATGTCTTTTCTGCATCATCCTTCTACTTTGTGATGGTTTCCCAGGAAAACCTTCAGCACTATGGTTGAGATGAATCACATTTACAAAGCATCTCTTGCTATGCCAAATGGAAAAAGTGAAGGCTGACCGCAGACCATGCCCCTGAGTTCCCAGGACATGGTGAGATGTGCTCCCTGTCAACTACCCAAGAAATCAGTTCATTCCTACATTAGTGTCCTAGCAAAAATCTTCCCCATTGTTCACAGATGCCAGAATTCTGTCCCAAACTCACCCCTATGGAAATACTGTTTGCTCAGGATTCCACTTTTCCTCATCTTGATTCTTTGATTGAAGACAGCTTCTGTGTAGGAAAGAGCTATGAGGAACTCATGAAAAAGAAACTGGGCACCTCCATCTTCTATTCCTCCAAGATATGGAGTGTGTGTCTCCACATCCCTCCTCCCACATGGGTCAGAATGAATTTTCCTTCCTCACATTCCACATCAGGGTCCTTTTTGCCTCTCTCTCACCAGCCTGGTAGTAGATTAGTAGAAGACAAGCCTGTGATGGGAACTGCAGGTGTCCAAAATGCCTATTGGTTCAGTGGGGTGGTAGACCTTAATTCAGATAAGAGCACAAGGAAGGTAGAAGCAATGATGGGTCACAGCCTGAGTCACAAGGCACAGCATGAGTTTGGGCCTAAGCAGTGACAACTGCACCTGGAAGACATTGGTACCAATGTTGACAGAAGAAGAAATGGGCAGCAGGGTGGTCAGACGAAACAGGCCTGGGAGGATGGGTGGAGAAATGTCTAGATTTGTGGTGTAGATGGATAGTTAGAGAGAGCTGTATCTAGTGGCCATAGGAGTTAATGGCAGAAAAAAAGTGACTGTATGGGGAGCTGGGATGGGAAATGGATGAATAAATTTGTAGTTGGGATGCAGAGATGCAAATCCAGGGAAGTGGAGGGCAGGAGGCTATGGGGGAACTGATGAGAAAATGCAGTTGTGTGGAATGTGAGGGAGAGGATGATAAAAAATGCCTGATTCGTGACTGACCTGTCAATTAGACACCCAAAACCACTAGGTCTGTGTACGGGTCAGTGGTCTGAACTTTTCCAGTATTGAATAGAACCTTAACTCCATTATCAAAACATTGGACAGGAGGTCCACTTGCAGTGAGGAGCCCTAAAATGGGTGAGCAGTTCTTGCAAAGGTGAGGAGATCCAATCTAGCTGTCTCCCATAGGTCCGGTGCTATATGTATTCGCATCACGTGTCTACCTTGGAAATGATACGTGTCTACCTTGAAATCTAAAATGATACTAGATACCCAACAACCACATATCACCCCTCAGTTTAAACAAGAATCTCTTCCTCTTAGCATAAAAATGGGATTCAGATCAGGATTATGATGTATAAATATAGATATTTAAGAGCGATAACATTCAGATTCACTTCTAAATCCCTGCAAGGGGGTTTCCAAGAGGACACAGAAAGAGGGAGTGAGGGGGGGTTGAGGGCGAGGGGATAGAATGAGGAAGGAGGGATGTGCATTCTCTGGTGTAGTGATTCTAATGAGGCTACCACTGTACATTGAGGAGTTAGTGGTCCACACAGCAATTAACCCAAGGAGGCACAGGACAGGACTGTGCTGTGCATATGGCTCGGCCTTCAGGCCTGTGCTGGGCTGCACAAGCCCCATGGCTGCAGGAGAACCTCAGCTGTAATGGAGCTGGCTCTGAACATGCACACTCTAATATGCTGCATGCCGACCAGAGGCCCATTTAATGCTGCACAGCCCAGGGACCCCAGCATCTGAAGGGGTGTGAGTTTGTTATTCTCTCTTTATAGCATCAGTTCTAAGAAATGACATTTCAAATTATATTTTGCAGAATCGCAGGATCACAGAACTGCCTAGATTGGAAAAGACCTCTAAGATCATCGAGTCCAATCATTAGCCTAACAGTAACAAGCCCTCAACTAAACTATATCCCTAAGCACTACGTCTACACGATTCTTAAATATCTCCAGGGGGACTCCACCACTTCCCTGGGAAAGCTGTTCCAATATCTGATAACCCTTTCAGGTGAATATCTTTCTTCCTGGGACCATAGCAAACTGGGGGTAAAACATCTGGTGGAATTGGAGAGTCCCAGAGAGAAACACTGTTCTGGAAAACAAGGATAATGAGGACTGAGAGCCTGGCTGGCCCTGCACACAGCCATGGGGGGCCATCACAAGAAATTTGGCCCAGGTGTTTTTCCCTATTAATCCGGAGAGTGGAGAGGAATTCGCTGAATGTCCCAGCCCAGGTGAAGTATTAATGTGTCTCAAGAAACACAAGGTAGGGCAAGGAAAAGGCAGAGAAAGCTTTTGCTGTGTTTGATTGCTCCTGACGTGCGTGGAGCGGACACGGGGCTGTTTGCAGCTGAAGCAGCGGCCCAGCAGCCGCAGCAGCGCAAGGAGCTCCCGGCTGGGCGGCGGCATCGCCGAGACACCAGGCTCTTGTGAGAGGGGAACGGGAGTGGGATGGCTCAGAGACCCCGGCGGCGACGAGCAGGGCTGTAGCAACAACATCTCTGCAGCGGCCGGTGTTGGGAGCTGCGAAGGAGAGAGCGGGAGTGAAGGGATGCGCAAAGCCCCGGCCCCGGCCGCACCTCACTCAGTGACGGGGAAGAGGCGTCGTCCTTTGCGCGTCCCCCTCCCTGCAAAGAAGCCCGGGGAAGGGGCGGCCCCTCTCCAGGGCGGCTGAGGAGTAAAGGGGTCGGGGGCCAATCACCCTTAAGCTCTGCTTGTAACACTGTGGAGCCGGCGTAGTTTACGGGTTGTGGCTCTCCCAGATGCTGGGGCAGACATGACCCTAATTCATGGAAATCTGCCCCAGGATTAAAGTGATGACTGTTAACAAAATCGAGGTAGGAGGCGGAGGAACTGTCTCGAAATGTCCTTCTAACCTTGCAGCCGGGAGGATGCGATGTATGACTGTGCAGTTCCCTGCGATGCATGACTGTGCAGTTCCCTTCCAGGCATGATAAGACGTGGAGAGAGCTGGGAGGACCTATTAGCTCGTGACGATCCTGCTCAGGGTGGGATTTCCAAGTGAATGGGTCTCGGAAACCTCCCTTTCGTTCCCATCGAAGAAGAATGCCCCACTCCCCTGATTCAGCCCAGCTGTCTTTTATTCCAGTGCTGTCCCAGACAGACTTTCTGAGTCAATGGCCCCTTTTCCTTAACACATGTAAATTCCATAGGAATCTGTCCCATGTGCAGAGTGAAAGCAGAGAGTGACAAAAGTCAAAGCAAAAAAAAAGAAAAGAAGGAAAGTCAGCAGGTCCAAACCGAACACCAAGGACCGGGACCTCCCTTAGCACCAAATGCAAAGACAGGCATGGTTCTTGCTTCACTCACAGGAGAAAGCACGCATGCTCTCAGACACTTCTATCTTTAGTCAGACAGACTTGCTGTCAGTTTCTAGAAACTCTACTTGGATAATCCTCCGTATTCTGGAAGAACCTCTTCAACAGAAGAATTCCTGGGCAAATAGCCCCTATTTGATGAAACTGAGAGTTGCTAAATTGATAAAAGGCTAAAGACATGATTCTTTTTTTTTTCATAGTAGAAATCTTGGTTTACTGGCAACTGCTTTTAAGGATTCCAACAAGAGAATTCATTGCTTGCACATCTGTGTTCCTGTACTTTGTTCTCTGTCAGGTAAAAGACAATTTACAAGTATCATAATCTGTGTGTGTGCCTCGTTGTTAATTTGGTCCTTACCCTGCTATCCTCAACCTTAGAGATCCCAAATGTACAGGTACCATTGGAACTTAGTGGTCGAGCAGGATGGGGCAGCAAACAGACAGATACACGGACACCTCCAAGCCTCTGCCATGGTGTGGCAAGCGCAGGCAGACCAACGCACACATGCACACAAAGCAGGTCTGCAGAAGGAAGGATGGATGCACAAACAAATGCACTCACCACGGAACGACAGCCTGCAGTAGGAGCAACAAGCAGACAGGCACAGAGACGTCCCCGAGACTCAAACTTGTCGGCTTCAGCGTGAAAGGATGTTCACAGATGCGTGAGGAGGGGGAAGAGGAGGCTGGTCTTTGCAGGAAGTGACAGGGAGGGATGGGAGCTGCAGTCGCTGCCGCAGTGCCTGGACAGATTCTGGGTAAAGAAATGCTGCCAAATGTGCACTCTGGAATATACGACTGTGAACCAGAGAAGCTGCCAGTCATGCCTGCTGGGATGATCCAGGGGCACTGGAGATGCTGACAGCCCTGCCTACTGGGATGATGCAGAGGTACTGGAGATGCTGACAGCCCTATCTGCTGGGATGGGTAGGAGGCACTGGGTGTAGATGTGCTCCAGGTCTCTGGGAAGCTCTGGGATGTCAGTGAAGCCATCGGGAAAGCAGGAGCAATGGCGAACCCACACAGAGGGTGCTTTTGGCCCCCAGACTGGGGAGTGAGTCTGGAGAGAGGGGCACAAATAGAGACCATGCTGTGGGTTGGTCCCATTCTGGGGGCTCCAAGCTGGGGGTGCTGCCTGGGAAAGGCCTTTTGTATATGACAGGGGCATCTTGGCAAGTGAAATGCAGCAGTGCATGGGGGTAGGTGGGAGCAGGTGCTGCCCAGTACCACCCACTCTACAGAGGGGTTGGAGACAGTGGGAGTTGGGGGCAGGTGAAGGAAGACTCCTGTGTTCCCCCAAGGGAAGCACCCTACTACCAGAAGTGAAAGTGGATGTTAAGCAGGGAGCCATCCCATTCCTGTAGCCAAAGTGCACCCACACAGGGACTTCACCTTGCCCTCCTGACACCCTGCTCTGGCTTATCCTTTCCCAGTGGGTCTCATCTGGTGCAAAAGAAGACAGGTAGGAAGCTAGCTTTGGACCATTGAGGAAAACCTGGAAGAAGACATGGACATCTTGGGTCTTTATTCTAGATATTGCTGAGCTTGCTTGGAGTCATATACCTGCAGAAAAGTGAGTGCCAAAGCTCCAGGCATGGAAAGAGCACTGCTGTGTGTGACCTCTGGAAGCCTACATCCAAAGATAAGGTCTCACTTTCTTGAGGGACCTCCTTGTTCCCCAGAGGACAGACTATTTAGGTTAAGAGCTGGAAGCACCAATCTGCACAAGGAAGCTTGTGCCTAATCTTGGCAGAGAATCAACTATGGAGTAGATTGATGTCCATGTGCAAGACTGTGATAAGAGGGGGGAAAGGGAGCCGT